>JZKD02S1793504.1:69778-82753 GCA_000966675.3 Picea glauca | reverse complement strand
GGTTGAGAGTCAATGAATAGACTTCTCCATTGTGGGAACAAGCAAGCCAAAAGCTAGAGCTAGAGCAATAGGCAGGGACCAGATCAAGTAGCCAAAGCCACAACCTAGAGCTAGAGACAAAGTTGGAGTTGTTTCCAAGAGCCAGATTAAAGTCCATGTTCTAGATAAGCGTTGATCTCTTTTCTTGTTATAGGTAATAGTCAACCTCCTAGGGTATTCTTGCAAAGATTTATCAAGATCCCCTCTTCTTTTTTATAGAGGTGGTACTCCTCTTTCTCACTCAAATATTCAATATACTTATTTTAAAATATAGATTTAACATTCGTAACATCTACACATGTGAGTGGAACGGGTGATAAAGTAATTGCAAAGATAAATAAATTATAGCAGAAAATTAATGACCTCTCATACAATAAATAGATAGATACATCCATTCATTCAAGTAATTGGGGAAAAGATTTGAAGCAAGACTATAGACAACAAATAAGATTGATGGCCCATAAATTCAGAGAGATTTAAATGATTTCATTCATTTAAAATCACAATATGCATAGGAGAAACATACATGAGATCTCATGCTTATAAAAATTCTGAAACTATAAATGTTATAAACTCCCCGAATAGCTCTTTGTGAGAGTCAAAAAATATTACAGAATGATGTTCAAGTTTGAATAAAGTGTTTTCCTATAGAATAACAGAATGTTCATGATGCTTAAACGATCAAAAGAAATGCATAAGTCCAAATGGATTGGGATGGGGCTCACATGGACCAAATAAAATAGTAACATTAACTTGGAAGAAAAGGAGAAATGCAGTCAAGGATCAGATTTATAAATTAACAATACACTAGTAAAGCTTGATGATCAAAGACCGAGACAAAAAAATGGAAATGCTTCAAAATAAATGCACTCGCAAAAATAGCAAAGGAATGGTGGATGGGTGGATCTCTCTCTCTCTCTCTCTCTCTCTCTCTCTCTCTCTCTCTCTCTCTCTCTCTCTCTCTCTTATCCTCTTTTTTTGGCATCAAGGTCTTCACATATATATCTAGGTCTTTGAACCTTTCTAGCATAATCGTTTCTTGGCAATTATTTTGGATTAACTATATGTGTTAACAATATTTTGAGCCACTCTTCAATGTATTCTTTCATTGGTGAAACCATGATGTCTTTCTTAACCCAAAGTGAGAATATTTCTTATTCCACTTCTTTAAAATTAGAGCACAATTGTTCAATCAATGTCAAGAGGTCTTAATTATCATTAACAAAATTAACCAACCATCGCTTACTTTCTTCTTTCAGAAAATTAGTGAGTTTATCAAACTCACAGGCCCATGAAGCTTTAATTACACTCAATTATGTCTTCAATTTCTCCTTTGGTATAAGCATGGACTCTCTTACTAGTTGTGGGCCCTCAATATCTTTAAGATTTTCAAGTGCTTTAAGGAATGCATTGCTTATTTTGTCATTAATATTTGTACAACTAACAATTGAATCTCGTAACATTTGTATTCTTTCCAACTAGCCTGCTCTCACTTGTTTTATTCTGTGGTTTGAAGGTAAATATTTTTTATTTCTATGGAAATCAGTTAAACTTGACACCTAGGCAACAAAAGTACTTAAAGAATTTTTATAAAAAAAAATCATCATGATCCAAGTCTTTTTGCAAATATTCCATAAAGGTGGTGATCCGTTGTGACCGGTTCCTTAAACTTGTACTGACTTCCCAGGCTTCTAAAATAATATCAAGTCACTTATTGATGTTTTCCACAACATATGATCTTACTCCACTTAACAAATTGGTAGCCTTCTTTACCTGTGTCAGTGTCCCTGATTTTCTCAGACATTCGATCTCGAGGAACAATAGTTAATGGTTCTACAAACAAAGGTTTAGGACTCGGTGTGTTCTTGAGTTCTCTTATTCTTCTTTTTTTATATAATATTTTCTAGATCCTACTCTGAAATAGAGTGAACAAGAGCGTTTCCAGTGGTGATATGCAATTTGAGGAGTCCTGAGGGTCCAACCCCTTAAACGTCCATTTTTGAATTCCACTTTTGAATTACTTTCTTATTCTTAACGTGGACCTTTTCTATCTGCAATTTTCTATCTTCCTTATTATACTTGGCATTATGCAACATTAAATACTGCTCTTCAAAAATAGTTGGCCCTTCCTGGACCAACTCCTTCGGTATCCTGTGGATTTTAGCCACTTGTAATGCTACCTAATTGGGTAGAATGGCATTGTCGACTTCCATATCAACAATATCTCTTAGACCTTCAGAATTTTGTGAGTCTTTCTTACTTGAACTTATTTTGATCTTAGGTTGTGAAACAAAATGAGTCTTCTCAACATTAGCAGAAGGCAGGTCATTTCCATCATCTTCCCTGACATGTCCTTCATTATTTTGTTATCTGCTTACATTTGAATTGTTTATTTTGTGTAGAGGAGGAACTCCTATGTGAATGGGGTATAAGAAGATTGCACATTAGTTTCACTTTTCCCTCTTTTCCTAGTTTTGGTCTGTTGACATTGGGTATTTGAACTAATATTATTAGCCAAGTCATCATCAAATACTTGATTTTCTTTCTTCTTAGGAGTATTTGGGTCATTGTCATCAATTCCTTATGGAACCCTTGTAAAAATATTGTTATACCTCATGGATGCCAAATGTTCAAAAGATAACCCTTCAAAGTCAAAACCTTTGAGAGGTTCTCCTTCCTTTAGATTAAATGCATTTTAAGCATTTCAGCAACTTCTATCAAATGGGACAAAGTTCTTATTGTTACATTTGCTACAGTGAAAGGCATGGAAATAAATTGTCTTCTTCTTTTTTTATCAAAAAGGATGGTCCATGTTTTGTATTGCCTGTAGGCTTTGGAAACAACATAACAATCACAAACAAATGTACGGAGAAGAAGTGGGCTTCCCTCATACCCATACAACCTTATGTAAGTATGGTCTTCTTCATGCACACAAACTCCTTTTCTCTGAAGAAAGTCCTATGCCTCTTCAGTTATCCTTGTTCATGCTTCTCTAATCAACATCTATCTAAAATATTTAATAAATTTATCCCAAATAAGGAAAAATTGGAATGGTGCATTATGCTTCCAAAATACTAGATACAAGAATTTCATTGGTTCACTTTTAACATGTATATTACCCCTCAAGGGAAATCCTTCAAACACATTATAACAAGAAATCACCATGCCTAGATATTGTTGGGTATACGTTATATTATTTGCACAACCAATCCCGTGTTCTTTGTTGTGCATCACACAATAGGGGGGTCACAAGGGGTTGCAAAGAGGTGGAACCCTTGGAAAAAAAATTAGTAGTTTTTGTGTCCATTTTTTGCAATTTTTAGCACACGATTTTTGTTTTTTGTAGTTTTGTGGTGCATGGACATATTTGTGGTTAATCCCATGGTTTTCTAAATTCGGTTAAAGAATTAGGGTTGTACTCTAATATGGGCCAATGGATTATGGGTTTTGGATGTCGTGAGATCTTATATATATTGTATTGCAAACAATGAAGTTGGATGATGATGAATAAGAATTAGAGGTGTGGTTCTAAATAGGTTGTTGGTTTTCCCGATTTGGATTTCTAGGGTAAATGCATGTGTATATGTGTGATTGCAATTGTGTTCTTTCTAGTTTTTAAGAATCTATGTATGCCTTACATTACTATAAAATGTTTAAAACTTACAGATATCTAGTCATGAAAAATATTTGATTTTTCAAGTAATTGGCCAACTAGTAAGAATTTTTGTTCGAAATTACCTGAGCCCAATAAAAAATAGCTTCTTTTCAGAAGGAAAGATATAAGACATATAGAACTGACCTAGGAATGTGAGATGTAGAATCTCGTCCAATCAAATTCATGAATATCCAGGAAAAATATTGATATGACTCTGCCAACAGAGATATGTCAATGGTTGAAAGATCAATCAACATTTATGTTGATGGAGCCATGAATTCCTTCAACAAATTCACTCCACCACCCTGGGAATCTAGGAAAGAATCAACATCTTGAAGCTCAATAATTTTGTTCGAGTTGGGAAATCAAAGCATCCTTTTGAAAAAATTGGGAGTTAGAAGGATCAGATTATTTCCTTCCATTGCTACTCGAATGGTTCTACTTTTTTAATCAAGCTAGTGGACACACCAGGTAACTATATCCCTAAAATAAAAAACTTCAGGCATGCAACCAACATTCATTAGGCCAATCATGAAAATATCATTCTTAAGCTTCTATTTAGGAGTCGGGTTCAAGAACCACTAATATGCAGCTGACTAATGGAAGTCCTTGTCTTAGCGAGTGAGGGAATTGACAATATCTCCACATAAAGCATCTTTTCTTCTTCTAGTTTCCATGCTTCTTATTCTTCCAATGCACTTTGATATACATGACACTATTACTCATTAATTACAAATCTCAATTTGTTTAAAGGATAATCTCATGAATAACATTTAATAAGACATCCCTTCATCACATACAATTTCCTTTGAAACATGGACACACCATAAATGGAAGTTATTTTGAAAAGAAAGTGCTTCATGGGAAAATGGGATAATTAATCCACATTAACCTGAATTACCACAGTTTTCCTTATGGATCAAAACTGAATAATTAATCATAAATCACCCTCAAAAAGTGCACAAGGCACATATTATAATCCAGCGAGAATATCACTAAGTATGGAACTATGGTGGAGAGAGATCAGTCCTTTAAAGGTTTATTTGTGTGGAAGTATAAGTGTGTTGAGGTGAGGGTTGTGTGGAAGAGTAGAGTGTGTGGGGGATAGTTCATGCAAATATTTCCGCACAACAATAACCATCAAACCACTAAGTATTGAGTAAACATTTTGGAGTACGTGGGGTGTATTATGGAGGGGGGGAGGGAGTGTGGTTTCGAGCGAATTATATGTGATATTTATGTTACATTTAATGTCAACCTAGGGTTTCATAAACTTATAGGTGAAAGCACAAGAAATGTAGGACTAAATCTCTAATCTATCCTATGCCGGAAACAATCCAAATGAATCAAGCAAGTCGAAGAAAAACAAGTTGCAGGAAATTAACATTAGGAATATATCACTGGGATGTGAGACAATAAGTGCTACGAAGGCTCAGGGTTAGAATATTTCATGTATGTATGTCCATGTAACTTCTCATGTGTCGCATACTAATTTGTCTTGATCCTTCAATGATTCTTCTTATGGTGACTTCTTTTGCCATGGGAAATGAAAGAAAGGAAATGAAAATTAACACTAAGGAAATTGTCACTGGGTGGTGGAACAACTAATGCTATAAAGGTTATGAGTTGCAATTTTTCACACAAAGATGTTCATGTAATTTTGCAAGAGTAGCTTATGTGTGTCTTTAACCTTCAATGATATTCCTATAATGAATCCACACTTATGCTAGAAGAAAAAAATTTAAAGTAATACAATGCAAAGGCTTCAAAAGAAACGCACTCATAGATTTGTCCTCAAGAAGAGATACACCCAAGAATAGAAAGAGAAATAGATATTGATACGAGATTAGTTTTGTCCTATTTTATTTATATGAATGAGGTCACTCTACACAATAATCCATCTAACATTGCATATACACTCATGTAACAATAACAACATAATACTACTACTTAATACAACACATGTACAACAAAACTTGCATATATAACAATATATATTAACAATTAACAATGGAACAAACAAGAATAATAAAAAAAAACAATATAGTAACAACAATGGAACAAAACAACTCTATTAACAATGGAACAAAACAATATGGTGATGTGACAATATAATTAATGAATATATTGAATAGCTAAAATAACAAAACAATGTACAGTCATGACATTAACAAGTGACGATCTAACAAATGGAATGGAATGTATAACACAGTATAGATGGTACACATACATGAATGTATAACATGACATAACTATGAAACAAAACAACATGACAATAAAAGCTTGTGTGTAGATATAAGTAATTTGGAAAAGATACATTTTTAGATTGAGGAGTTGTCAACGTGAAAGGAGTGGATCGAAGGAAGAATATATCCCTTGTGTGGCAATTTATATAAATGAATTGTTTAATGTATAATTTAGCAAACAAGGAACAAATGAGTGTAAGAGAACTGAAACATTCTCTATGCAATTGATATGTAAATACAGTGTTGAATCAATGGTTTGATACACAGAAAATGATAAATATGACAACATGGAAGGGGTGGCTTGGAGGCATGAGGAGAGGTTTTTTGGAGAGTAGATTCGGGAGCTAGTGTGATAGATTAGAAAAGAATGAACAAAAACAAATGTGTGAGCTAGCATGATAAACCAAAGAGACAATTTGATAAGAACTAGGTGAAGAAATCAAAGCACTAGGTGAAGAAAGTGACAAAGATTTTGATGCTCTCAACCAGAGGACTCATCCCATAAATTTGCAATGAAACTAGCAAATTCAAACGATGGGAAATTGGAATTGAATGACACAAATCAGAAAATGAAATGGCAGTATATGCTAAAAAATAAAATACAAGACATTACCCAGATTGAGGGGTCCTTCCCGACCTAGACAATGCTTCTGGAAAAGAATGGTTAGATTAGGCTGAAGTGATGCATTGAATCTCAGGAACAAGCAACATTCATGAATAGAAAATCAACTTAGTTTACAAAAGGGCAGCACACAAGCTTGTTGCCTCGCTAAATATCTTCGTCAACTACCATTTCCCAAACATATTACAAAAGGGAATCTTCCTCCTCCTCTATTTATGAAACTCATGCATTTATATAGAAAATCCTTAGTCCAGAAGATGGAAATGACCTCCTCTATTCTTGTGAAACAAAATGATAACAATAGTTATAGATCAGACTAGTTTTGATCCTCCCTAACCATTTGTACAATTTTAGAATAAGTTGAAAACAATCAAACAGGTTATGATATCGTATGTTATCATAATATCATGAATTTTGGAACCTCGAACAATATAGGTGCTGGAATACTTTGACCGCTTATTTGACTAGAGCTCCACGCTTACTAGAAAGGTTTGGGCACAACTTGCAATCTTAATAGATTCATGATAAATAATCAACCATAACTCGCTATCCATGCATGTTTTTGGAACATGACCCACATAACACTCAATTTTCCATATTGGTAACAAAACCCATGTTTTAGAATATTTGGATTCATCTTCATTTGCATGAAAATTGAGGCGAAAATATGTGGTTTGAAAACTATTGTCAGATTGAGCTGAATTGTAGTTTATGAGCGGGAGGTCCACACGTGCGACCTAGACACATTTTGGCACATGCATCATCATGTCAACAATGCTGTGGAGAAAACCCATGTTCTCTATTTTCTCCTGAAGATGCACCAATAGGATGACCTAAAATGTCAGGTACAAGAACATGTTGGTATAGGAATGTTGAATCATGATGGTACAAGAAATGAATTCAGGTTTATTTCATACTAAAAATTGTGGCCTATGTAGGAAATCGAAACTCGATGAGGACCACTTCAAATGTAAGAACACTTGGAGAAGACACTTGACATGCAAGAACCATCATTGCCAAAACTATGATATAATCGTCTCTAACCACTAAAAACATAGAAAAATGATGCATTAACCACACTAGGTATATAATGGTAAATAATTAAATTTAATGAAGGTTTATGGCATAAATGGAGATGGATTACTAATGAAACACTGACTTTATTGGGCTGAGAAATATGACAAAAATGGATCCCAACATGTGGAAAAACAGTGTGTGCAGAGATAAGATTTGTGTGGAGAGAAGGGTAGTATTTGGTTCTCCGCACTAAAGAAAAAGATTAAAAATAAACCAAGTGTTGGTATGTGTTGAACATGGATTGTATCGGTTCTATGCAAAATGTATGAAATGGTTTTGAAAAAGAGAATCTTTGCATAGCATAAGGAATCCCACAGAAGTCATAAAAATGACTAATTATCGTGAACATATGAAATCTTTCCCAACATCTAATGGGATTATGGATAAATGATGGACTATAAAATGAAAAGGAAAATGGAAAGGAATGTTGAAATCCCCTTAATCAATCACCTAAGTATCTTGTTATCTAATGATTTTCTTACTGCAAATCATATTAACATCTTAAAAAATAAGAATACACTGCTAAAATATTCAAATTTAAACGTGCAGTGGAAGAAAAAACTAGAAACCAAATCAAACACACATGAACACTAATATTTTTGGGTAGATACCCCTGGAAAAACCCTGGAGGGAAAACTAGTGTTGAGAAATATTTTATTATGCTAAAATCAGGGCTCCCGTAACAGGGATAATGTCCCACTAATAGATATACAATTGCAGATAAAACTGGCAAAGTTTGATCTGTTCTACAACCCAAAACTGCATGCTTTTCGAAATGTACACGATTGTCCCTACTATGTTCCTGTGTGTACGTGCTTGTATACATTGGCACCCACATACACGTATGGAAATTTTAATACCCCCAGGCCGAACCCCAAATGTAATGTAAATATAATTGTATACGTAAGCTAGTGAGCCAGAAACGTTTTGGGCTAGAGTGACTTGTATATATGTATTTTGAGGCCAGAGTGCCTATGTGGTTAATAGGCCAAAAAATCCAAAAGATACAGTGGGGCCAGTGAACATATATAGTATTTTGTAATCACATTCATAATTTAATGAAAAACATCAATGTTGCATACCATCACGACGTAAAGAGTATGAGGGGTTAAACTCCACTAGAAGGGAAAAGGGGCTAAGAGTCTAGGAAGAGGAGCTAAGCCTAGAGAAGGGGCATAATCCAAGGGAATATATTTTATAATATTTCCTAAAAGATCATTTATGGGATACATAGATATATTTTATCCTAAGTTCCTTTGGAAGAGGAATGAATTATAAGTTGGGGGACAAGATAGTTTCGAGGATGACAAGTGTCATAAAGGGAACATGCAAATATATGGTTGGAACTTAGTGCATTTTCCCTATCATTTGATCATTTTATCATTCAATCATCACTTGGATCTCACTCACGTTGACTCTACCCTCCATAACCAAACCTTGCTACCATCATCAAATCGGGATTGAGGAAGCTTGGAGCATTTTTTCGGAATTGAGCTCGAGAGATGGGTTTTCAGGCCCATGTGCTATTGAAGAAGTTGGTTGTTAGGGTTGTGAGTATTCTCTCGACGTGAGAGAACTACTGGGAATTATTTTCCCAAGTTGCCAAGCTAAAGCTACAGGGCTCGAAGACTTCATATCCGACTTGTTATTGAATCCCCAGAAGAGAAGTGTGGCAACTAAATGACTATTGAGCAGATAAGGGGCACACTTCCTTGGGTGGGATAAGCATGTGGCCAATGGGATATATATATATATATATATATATATTCATATGCAGAGTTTTTCCATTTAATTCAATGGTAACTAAGTTAGGAAATTCAGCATGATATAGTCCATCTCAGGATGGGAGTCCCTCAAACTGGTATGGACAGTTTGTATGTTAGGGTTCTAACCTGCACATAGGTAGAATAATATATTCAGATGTAATAAAGGTCAACATTAATAAATCCTTGCAATAAAATATAATAAGTTGAATGTAAGAAGACCTAATAGAAGCTTCCACTTCTAGAAGTATCTTCCTCTAGATGCTTCTTTTGATAGACATATTTAGTATAAATAGGAGTCGAGGGTATGAGAACCCTAGCTTGAATATTATTGTGATAGAGATCTTCTCGACTGGAGGTTGCCCCCTCGAAGAGGCTCGTGAACATTTCTCTCAGAATCAAAGTTCTATTTTTGTTGTTATTCTTATATCATTTCAGTGTTATTGTGGTGATTGTTCTGGTTATATTGTTGTTATTCTTCCATTTCTAGCATTTTATTTATGTTCTGCACACTTTTTATATCTGGTATATTACAAGTGGTATCAAAGCACTTTCCTCGGTAGAAATTGTGGGTTAAATTTTTTTTTTTTAGGGTAGAGACGTATTCTGACGTCTTTAAGCCACGGAGATCTGTCGTTATGCGTATAAACCCACAGTTGAGGGATTCATACACGCAGGAAATACAAGTGGTACTTCAACACACATCTGTTGGCCACCCTTGTAACCCTTGTTGGTACCCCTTCAAGTGGGAGTGAATTAGACAACACCTATGTAAGGATCGACCTAGATTACCTGAAGCCCTCTTTAGATAAACCGATCGGCCACCTAACTGCTATAGTTCCATCGAGAACAATACTCAGGAAGATACTCTCTAGTACTTGGGTAGTCGGGTAGACGGCTAAGGGAATGGTCTAGCCTCCTTATTTAGTTCCCTGAGATATTGGGATGGGTACTACTATTGGACCCCACACGTATATCAAAGAGCTATAGCATAGGGAAAACCCTTTTCTATAGAACCCTTGAATACCTAACCCTTGGGGACAGAAACATAAAAAAAATTAAAACATACAAGATCTATTTCCACACAACTGTGTTCAGGTTGCCAAATCATTACACATTTCTTCCTGGTTAGGCATTTGGTCATTTCATCACTGCAGTATTCTTCAGACCAGAGTATAACTCCACAGGTGTTTAAAAAAAAAGTCTGGAAATTTTTGCAACATTATTTTAGACCTATTCCATTGGATTCATCTCTTCGCTGTTATCACATTCATACATATCATTTTCCGTAAATTTTTTGACACCCCACCCCATTTCAGTTCCCTCATCCTCATGGCCCATACCCATAGCTAAGACTGGGAATCTTGCTTCAATACCTTGCAATCTAATTTCACTGAGACCGAACAAGAAGAGAAACAACTCAGTGCCAATATTGTCACCATCAATACAACCATGCAGTCCTCAATGGAGGAAATCAAAGAAGACCTAACTACCCAACTTGAATCTGTCATTTCCACACTCTGCACCAAGCTGCATATCCCTACAGATAACCCTTTATCTGACCCACCTCCACATAGTGAAGCTGGAAATTCCTCTCATTCTCATAACTTTTAGCACCATCACTTTCAACGTGACCTACACCTTCCCTGGGTGGATGTGACCAAATTTGATGGCTCGGATCCCACTGGTTGGGTAACCCAAATGGAACATTATTTCTCTTTATGTGGCATTACAGATGACTTGGCCAAACTCCGGTATCGTGTTCTTCATCTAGATCAAGAATGTTGGCAATGGTGGCAATGGAAAAAAACTTCCCGTCAAGGGTATATTGCTTGGACACACTTTGTGGCAGAGCTTTATGAATTCTTTGACATACACCAACCATTTGGGTCGTTTGACAAAGTTGAACAATTAGGAATAGTAGAAGAATTTATAGCTTCTTTTGAGCACCTGAATTTTCGAATAGAGGGCATGTCTGATGCCTTTTTTTGAGAGTTTTTTATCAGTGGCCTCAAGGATAAGATTTGGGCCCATGTCCTCATGGCTCGACCTCAGAGTTGTGTGGAGGCTACTAAAAGAGCTAAATAAGCACAATAGGTTGTATCTTCTCAAAACTGGAAACCCTCCTTTCTCCCTCGCACTAAACCAGTAAATCCCACTACTCCCTCCGCTCCACTAAAGATCCAAAAATTGACCAGGGCTGAAATGGCTGAATGCCAACTCAAAGGCCTTTGTTATAATTGTGATGACAAATATTTCCCGGGCCACAAGTGTAAGGAAAAAAATCTTTTTATGGCCATCTCGAAGGATATTTTGAAAGAGGATGTTGAAACTCCCCTTGTGTCTGAGTCACCTGAAACCATTGACATAACCCCTCCCTCAGACCCTCTTGAAGTAGAACCAGTCATTTCCCTAAATGATCTCACCGGCTTCTCTACTCCCCAAACCCTAAAGCTAATTGGTTACATCAAGCATAGGAGGGTCATCATTTTGGTTGATAGTGGAAGAACCCAAAATTTTATTCATCATCGCATTGCCCAAGAAACTCATTGCTACATCCATGCAATCAATAATTTCAAAATCATGATTGCCAATGGTGGCTCCATGAAATGTGGAGGGCATTGTGAAAATGTGCGTCTCCAAATTGGTAACTGCAACCTGAAATCTCATATGTTTTCTATAGACATGGGAGGTTGTGACATTGTGTTGGGTGCAGACTGGCTAAGGACTTTGGGTCCCATTCTCATGGATTTTAAGGAATTAACCATGCAATTTGACCAAGAGGGCCAACAATATAAGTTCCAAGCCATCACCGCCGGTTCACCTAAGATCATTAGTTCCCATCGCATGGAAAATATGCTCAAAAAAGGTCACTCTGGTGTTATTTCCCAACTCCATGCCATACAAGAAACAAAGACACCCTCAGTGTCGCAAGACCTCCAATCCATCCTTTCTAAACATAAAGTGGTCTTTTCCACTCCCCAGGGACTCCCTCCTTCCCGTGGTGTTCTTTATCATTCCATACCCCTTGTACCAGGAAGCCTTCCTCCTAATATCTGTCTGTATCGTCACCCCTTTTCCCAAAAAAATGAAATTGAGAAAATGTATGTCTGTTATCCGCCCTAGTACGAGCCCCTACTCTTCCCCTGTAGTCATGGTCCTGAAGAAAGAAGGTTCTTGGAAAATGTGTCTTGACTTCTGTGCCCTCAACAAACTTACCATTAAAAACAAATTTCCCATTCCTATCATTGATGACCTCTTGGATGAATTGAGTGGCACCCAGTTATTTACTAAACTTGATCTTCATTCTGGCTACCACCAGATACGTATGAAAGAGGCAGAAATTCCCAAGACTACCTTTAGAACTCATGAGTGCCACTATGAGTTTTTGGTCATGCCCTTTGGCTTGTGTAATGCCCCCTCCACCTTCCAAAGCCTCATGAATCATGTCTTCTGTTCTTTTCTCCGTCATTTTGTCTTAGTTTTCTTTGATGATATCCTCATCTATAGAAAAACCTGGACATACCATCTTGCTCATGTGGATCGAGTTCTCCATCTACTCTCTCAGCACCA
>JZKD02S1793504.1:50094-69599 GCA_000966675.3 Picea glauca | reverse complement strand
TCGAGTTCTCCATCTACTCTCTCAGCACCAACTCTTCCTAAAACAATCTAAATGTGATTTTGGTGCCTCAGAAGTTGAGTACTTGGGTCATCTGGTTGGCAAGGATGGCATCAGAGTGGATCCTAAAAATATTGAAGCTATGCAAGACTGACCTCACCCAAAGACTCTCAAAAGCTTGCATGTATTTCTGGGCTTAATAGGTTATTATCATAAGTTTGTTAAGAGTTATGGAAAGATTTCATCACCTCTCACTGCACTCCTAAAAAAGAACTCTTTCACTTGGACTCCAACAGTTGCTCAAGATTTTCAAACCTTGAAGATGGCTATGTGCACCACTCCAGTCCCGACCCTTCCTAATTTCACAAAGAAATTTGTCTTGGAATGTGATTCTTCAGGGAAAGGAATTAGTGTTCTCTTTATGCAAGAGGGTCGACCTTTGGCCTTTACCAACAAGCAACTATCTGAAATAAATCTGGTCAAATCAATCTATGAAAAGGAAATGTTGGATATTCTGGATGTAATTGATCAATGGAGCCCTTATCTATTGGGGCAACGCTTCCAAATTAAGAAAGACCATCAAAGCCTCAAGTATTTTCTGGAACAATGCATTATCTCACCGGAGAAACAAAAATGGGTGACTAAGCTCTTTGGATATGATTATGAGATCATTTATAAGAAGGGAAAATACAATGTGGTTGCGGATACACTTTCCCAAAAATATGAAGATGAAGGATCCCATTTTTCTCTTTTCTTCATTGTACCGGATTGGCTCCAAGCCATTCACCAAGAATGAAGGATCCCATTTTTCTCTTTTCTTCATTGTACCGGATTGGCTCCAAGCCATTCACCAAGAATTGCTACATGATCCCAAAAGTTTGCATCTGATCCAACAATTGTAGTCCAATGTTCCAGCTTCCCCAGGGTACTCTTGGCTCCATGATGAGCTTTGATACAAAGGCCATTTGTATTTAAGTAAACAATCAAAACTTAAATCCATGTTACTTTCTAAGCTTCATGCTACACCCACTGTTGGGCACTCCGAGTTTACCAAAACCTATGACAGGGTCAAATGTTATTTTTTCTGGGATGGTATGAAACAAGACATTTGTAATTTTGACATTGAATGTGATGTGTGTCAACGCAACAAGGGAGAAATAATCAAATCTTTGGGCACACTATAATCACTTCCGATTCCACGTGCTATTTGGAGGGATATCTCTATGGATTTTATTATAGGCTTACCTAAATTGGGAAATAAATTAGTCATCATGGTGGTTGTTGATTTCCTTTCCAAGTATGCTCATTTATGTTCTCTTCAACACCCATTTACAACATCCATAGTGGCTCAACTTTTCATGGATCAGGTCTTCAAGCTTTATGGCATGCTGCATTCTATTGTTTATGATCGCGACCCAACTTTCACCAACAATTTTTGGCAAGAATTGTTCAAGCTACAAGGCACCCAATTGCATCTCAACACAACTTATCATCCCCAGACTGATGATCAAAAGGAAGTTGTCAACAAGTGTTTGAAAACATATTTGAGGTGTTTTGCCTCGAAAAAGAAAAATCAGTGGGCTCAACAGTTACCCCTAGCTAAATGGTGGTACAACACTTCATACCATACATCTACATGCATGACTCCTTTTGAAGCGGTATATGGACAAAATCCACCTTCAGTTCTCTCATACTTACCTGGTGTCTCGAAGGTCCAGACGGTTGACTAAATGCTTACAATTCGAGAGGCTATTCTCCGCACCCTCAAAGAGAACTTGGTCATAACACAGAATTGCATGAAGAAACAAGCAGATCAAGGTCACTTTGAATGTCAATTTGCATAAGGGGATCAAGTGTTTCTTTTACTGCAACCTTACAAGAAAATCCCCTCAAGGCCGAGCATTATCAGAAGCTAGCGCCCAAATTTTATGGTCCTTATACTATTCTCAAGCGTGTGGGACAGGTGGCCTATCAGTTAGCTTTGCCCAGTCATTCTAAGCTACATCCTATTTTTCATGTTTCATGCTTAAAGAAGGTGATTGGAACTAAGTTCCAAATTCAAACCAACCTCCCCTAGTTAGCCGAAGAAGGATCCATTTGGATACAACCATAAGCATTTTTGGACAAGCGTGAGTGTCACCAGTGTCATAGAACCATAAAGGAAGTGTTAGTCTAGTGGAAAGATAAAACTCTAGCAGATGCCACTTGGGAACCAGCTACCATTCTACAACAATTTCCACATCTCAATCCTTGAGGACAAGGTTGTTTTTAAGGGGGAGGACATGTTATGGTCCTAACCCACACATAGGTAGAACAATATATTTGGATGTAATAAAGGTCAACATTAATAAGGCCTTGCAATAAAATAGAATAATTCAAATGCACGAAGACCGAATAGAAGCTTTTGTTTCTAGAAGGATCTTCCTCTAGATGCTTCTTTTGATAGACATATTTAGTATAAATAGGAGTCAAGGGTATGAGAAGCCTAGCTTGGATATTATTGTAATAAAGCTCTGCTCGACTAGAGGTTTCCCCCTCAAAGAGGCCGTGAACATTGCTCTCAGAATCAAAGTCCTATTTATGTTGTTATTCTTATATCATTTCAGTGTTATTGTGGTGATTGTTCTAGTTATATTGTTGTTAAGCATTTTATTTTTGCTCTGCATACTTTTTATATCTGGTATATTACATTGTAGGGAGAAAATTTTCACCAAGTCATGAAAAGATAAGGTCATATTCATTTTGGAGAATATTGTAGATTCCTTAGCCATATGGGAGAAATTGGATATTTTTGGAAGGCCTGGAAAGCCAGAGAAAACACTTAGAAGAAGTCCATGAACCATTAAATCTTGGTTCCAGTTGATCACTTGCAAAAATCATGTGTTTTTCTTTGGAGAAGTCATAGTCGTTGGTTCAGCATAGAGGATATATCTTAGCCTTTGATAGGAAGGTGTCATCATTGGGGAATGATCCCTTGGATGGACCAAGGATTGGAAATAAGGAGAAACCGACGATGGAGAAAAGAAACAACCTAAGACAGAATGTGGATCGTCAATCTTTCAGAGATTCTCCTACAATATCTATACCATTGATCCTAGATGTGTCATCCTTGGGAGTGGGTGGCTGGTGAATTTGGAGTGTAGAATCCAAAGTTCCAATGATGATGAAGGCTCAAGGATCAATGATAGCCATTGATCAGTGAATGGGAGAGATGAAGTCTCAGTCGTCGATTTGTTGTGGGCCCCACTATATTTCCTTGGTGAGTAATGGGGAAGGAATGTGACCTCATGATGACAAGGATGTCAGCATGGAATCTAGTGTGTCCCTTGAGATGGCGCATGCGACAACTGATTGGCCAATGGGATGAAAGTGGGCCCATTGGGCGAGGAGGACCTTTCGACCTTCTCTTTAAATCCTAGTCATCAGATCTATAGACCAAGGATTTGGATCATTGATATTGGTCATATCATTGTTAGAGTATAGAGGAATGGTGAAATTGGATAAAGCTCCCAGAGCACCGATGACAAGAGAGGCATTAACGATGATGCTGGCTTGAGGATTAACGAGAGTCATTGATCAGTAATTGGGTGGGATTTAATCTCCACTATATATTACCGTAGACATTGTTAGGTGAGAAAGGGGAGGATGATGTCATGATTTTGACATCGCACACCATTTTGGAAGCTGACATGTCCCAGGGGTGACAGGGTTCTCCTGCTAAGTGGTCAGAGAGACTGGAGTGGTCCCAGAAGTCCAGGCGGTCCTTAGGTTTTTGACTGCGAACTAGATCGTCAGATAGAGACATTGTTAGATCATGACCGTTTGTCGAAGGAGGGTGATCAAAAGACTAGATAGAGGGTAGGAGAAAAAACCTCGACTACGAAAACATCATTGGAGTGTTGATGGAAGGACTTACTTGGGAGTGTCAATGAGAGAGTGTTGATGAAAACAAATACTTGGGGGAGATACAAATTGTCGTTCGATACTTGGTGATATGTAATGTTAGTCACGGATCCTCTTAGGCCCTATTCATTTCTTAAAAGGGAGGTCAAAGGCAAGGTATTATCTATCATGTAGGTTCAAGGCATCGACACAATCAAATTTGTTGATGTCAAGTCACAAGATACGTCATATCTGGATCTATCCTAATGGAGTGATCATCAATGGAGTTGGTAGTTGGGGTGACTAGTAACTTTGTGAAAGGAGAACCCTGATGACGATGAAGGGAGTCCCCACTTGATCGGGGTCGTTGATCTAGAGGGCTTGATGGTCCAGGTGGAGGGCACAAGAGAAGGGAGACCATGTGGATGCCACATGGTAGTGAGGTGGATGTTGGCCAAAGAAGGCATGTAAACTTTAAAAGGTTGTAACTTTTGATTCCAAGATCGAATCTAGGCATTCTTACAGTTGTTGGAAATTTATAGACAAGCATAATTAATCTATGAGGTCCTTTTCAAAATATGAAGCACTTGGTTAAAATAGGAATTTTTACTCCACATCATCCTAAATATAAATCAGGGGGTCGGGTGCATTACAATGTGGTATCAGAGTAGGGCTCAAACACTAGGCCTAGATGGTACAAATATTAGTTGCAGGACTGGTGTATTAAGGCTAATATGAGCACAGTATTTACAAAATTGTTAAATTTTTTATGTATGACAAATATTTATGCCTTCACATTTTGCAGAGTTAAGAGCATTTAGACCAAAAAAAAATCATCACAGAGATCAAAGGCATGGCATACATGGAAGAGACATAGAGGATTTATACCCATGCAGAGGAATTTAGGGGGTTGTGTATTAGTATGGGTAATTAAAGAACTGAATCCAATGGGCATAATGAAGTTAAAGAGGAAATCATGAACTTGGTGGAGACCATCAAGAGCCTTCAAAAAGGTGTCCAAAGTTATAAAGTTGGTAATGAGAGGCTTATGAAAGCCAAGGAGCAGCAAGATGGAATCAACATCAAGTTGTTACAAAGCTTGGACAAAATAGAAAAGAAAATGGATAAGAAGCCAGAGTCAAGAAATTCAAAGAGTCATGGGTCTCATGACAGAAGAAGAGAATCAAAGAGTGGTGATAGACACCATCATCACTTACCTAGGAATTCAACTAGGAGGGCACACAGTATCTCAATCCCATCCCTTATTAGAAAGCATAAGAAGAGTTCCGGGGTAGATGAACTTCAAGGAGAGATGAATAATATTAACCCTCCTACTTTTGATGGTGAGCACAAGAAGGATGAGGATGAAGAGACTTGTCTATTGGGTATGAGAAATTATTTTTTCATCTACATAATTATTCTTCACATGAAGAAGGGAGCATAACCATTTACCATCTCAAAGGAAAAGAATCAATGTGGTGGGATCAGTTTGTACAAGTGAAACACATTGATGAGAAGAAGTTTACTTGGAGGGAGTTCATGAGGTATTTTCAAAAGAAATTATTAACCAAATGTTACTATGATAAGAAATCAAAGGAGTTCTTGGAGCTCAAGCTTGGGAGCAAGACCATAAATGAGTATGAAAGGAGAGTCTTAGAGTTGTTGAGATATGTTTCTTTTATCAAGGATGAACAGGTTAAGATTCAAAGGTACATGAGTGGGATTCCATCATTTATCAGTGATAAGATATAGTATGATGATCCCAAGATACTGTAGAAAACCATAGGGGGATATAAATGTCTCTATGATCAGCATAGAGGAAGAACAACTTTCTAAAAGACTTGGGAAGACAACAAGATGGAGGAGAGGAATAAGGGGACCAAACCACTATTTTTTAGAAATAATACTCAAGGACAACCAGCTCCTAAGGATACCAGGATGACTGAAACAATGGGGAAAATACCAAGGTAGTATCCAATGGAGTGTTGGGGTTGTGAAGGAGACTATATGTACAAATATTGCCCTCGTAGAGCTAAAAAAGTGAGTATTTTTCACAATGTATAGCAGAATGTTACAGTGGAATATATGGGTAGAAATGTGTGAAGGATATATGCATCCCTAGACAGTAAGCAAGCCAAATTCCAGTCTCACATGGTTGAGGTGGAAGGTAAGATCAACAACCAACCTATTTCTATTTTAATTTATTCATGAGCTAGTCATAGTTATCTATATCCTAAGATGGTATAAAGGTTTCAATTGCCAAAAATCAATCTTGGGAAACCTTGGTTGGTACAGCTAGATACATAAGCTAAAAGGAAATTTAATGAAATGGTTAAGGAATGTCAAATGGACATGAATGGGATGAATACAAGGGAAGATATGAAAATTATTCCTTTGGGCTCCTATGATTGCCTCATTGGTATGGATTGGATGAACAAGCATCCTTTTTTCCTAGACTATTATAATAAAGTTTTTACTTCCTTGGATGAGGAAGGAAACTTGAGATCAGTATAGGTTATTCCAAGGGTTGTAACTATCAGATAATTTTCATCCTTGTAGCTGAAGAAAGTATTCAGGAAAGGATGTCAAGTATTTTTTGCACACATGGAAGAGGAACCTAAGGATAAAGTACCAAATATCGAAGACTATGTAGTCCTAAAAGAATTTGAAGATGTATTAGAGAAATATTGGGGTTTCCACTTAAGAGAGATATTTATTTCTCTATCAATTTGATGCCTAGAATAGCCCCAGTATCCAAGATGCCTTATAGGATGAGTACACCAGAAATGAAGGACTTGCAAATGAAACTCGAATATATTTTGAGGTAGGGGTATATATGCACAAGTGTGTCAACTTGGGGTGCACCAATATTATTTGTGAAAAATAAGGATGGTACTTTGAGGATTTTCATTGATTTCAGGCAGTTGGATAAGGTAACTGTGAAGAACAAATATCATTTGCTAAAAATATATGATCTCTTTGATTAGTTGAAGGATGAAAATGTATTCTCCAATATTGACCTCAGATTTGGATATCATCGGGTGAGAATTAAAGAAGAAGATATCAACAATATCTCCTTCAGAACGAGGTATGGCTATTATGAGTTTATAGTGGTGTCTTTTGGGTTGTCAAATGCAACAGTTGTCTTAATGTGTTTAATGAATGATATTTTTAGAGACTATTTAGATAATTTTGTCATTGTCTTCTTGGATGACATTCTTATCTACTCCAAGTCTAAAGAAGAGCATGATAAACAATTGAGGATGGTGCTACAAGTGTTGTGATAGCATCAACCATATGTGAAGTTGAGAAAATTCTCATTTAATCAGAAGCAGATACATTACTTAGGCCATATCATATCAGAGGAAGGGATAGTTTTGGATCCGGAAACGATAAGAGCCATTGGAGAATGGCCAGAACCAAGGAATGTCTTCGAAGTGAAATCTTTCATGGGAATTGTGGGGTACTATAGAAGAGTCATTAAGGGGTTCTCAGTAATTTCACACCCAATCACATATTTACAAAAGAAAGGGTGTGAGATTTTAGTGGACACCTGATTGTGAAAGAAGCTTTCAACACTTGAAGAACCTGTTGACAAGTACACCAATTTTGAGAATTGTCGACCCTAATGACAATTTTGTGGTATGCACAAATGATTGTAAAGAAGGGCTTGGGCGAGTCCTTAGTCAAAATGGGGATGTGGTATGTTACGAATCGAGGAAACTAAAAGAGCATGAGAGACTTTATGCCAATCACGATTTGGAATTGGAAATTATTGTACATGACTTGAAGATGTGGAGGCACTACCTCATGGGAAAAAAATCTAGTTGAGGACAGACCATAGCAGTATGAAATATATGTTTGGATAGCCAATTTTAAATGTCAGACAAAGAAGATGGTTAGAATTCCTCAACGAATATGACTTTGATATAAATCATATCAAAGGTAAAGAGAACCAGGTGGTCGATGCACTTCGCAGGAGAGTGCATGAGATGCATGCTACATTCATTAGCATGTACAAATCATATTATAAGACATGATTTTAGAGGTTGAAAAATCATATCAGATTTATGTGGAAACAAGAGAAAAATTACAGCAAGGTAAAATGCAGCAGAAAATTGAAGACAATGGTCTGAGAGAGGATGAACCCCTTATGTACAGAGGAAAAGTTCATGTTCCAAATGTTCAGGAGTTGAAGAAACTGATACTGAAGGAAATGCATAATGTACCTTATGTTGGACACCCATGATACCAGAAGACAATTACAACTGTCAAGAAAGAAAGAAGTGGTTGATTTTATTGGCCATGTTTGAAGAAAGAAGTGGTTGATTTTATTGCCAAGTGTTTGGAATGTCAAAGGGTCAAATTTGAACACATACACCCAATTTTTTGCTACAAACCTTTCCCATTCCTGAGTGGAAATGGGAAGATGGAACCATGGATTTCATCAATAAACTTCCCAGAACCACCAAACAACATGATTCCATCATGGTAGTTGTGGACAAGCTTACTAAAGCTGCCCATTTTATCCCTGTGAAGTTCATGCATAAGGCAACCAAAATTGTTGATATTTATATGAAGGAAGTAGTTATACTTCATGGTGCACCTAAGACAATAGTGTATGAAAAATATCCCAAGTTCACATCAAAATTTTGGAAGGGGATATTCAAAGGATTTTGGACAAATCTAAACTTCTGCATAGATTATCACCCTAAATCAACTGGGCAAACAAAGAGAGTCAACCAGGTGATTGAGGACATGCTAAGAATGTAGGTAATGGACAAACCATCGAAATGGGAAGATTATATACATTTGGTTGAATTCACTTATAATAATGGGTGCCAAGCATATTTAAAGATGAGTCCTTTGAGGAACTTTATGGAAGAAAGTGCAACACACCAGTAAGTTGGGACAACCCAACAGACAGAGTAGTAATTGGTCCAGACTTTCTCAGGGAAATGGAGGAGCAGATGGTGAAAATAAAGTAGAACTTAAAGGATACCCAAGACTAGTAGAAACATTATGCTGATAAAAATATAACTCAAAAAGAGTTTACAGTGGGTGACCATGTGTTATTGAAAGTGAAGGCAAGACAAAGTTCCCTAAAGTTGGGAAATTGCTCAAAGCTTGCTGCAAGATATTGTGGACCTTTTGAAATCTTGGAAAGGATTGGTCATGTTGCATACATGGTTGCACTAATTGCGTCCATGCATATTCATAATGTATTCCATGTATATTTTCTTTAAAAGTGTGTACATGATGTTAATCATGTCATTTATTGGAATGTGATTCAGGTGGATCCAAAAGGCGATTTTCAAGTACATCCAATTTGCATATTGGATTGGAAGATCAAGTAGCTCAAGAATCAATTCAGAGGGATAATAAAGGTCCAATGGACCTAGTATGGTATTAGGGATATAACTTGGGAGCAAGAGGATACTCTGGGGGCTGAGTACTCGCATCTTTTTGAAGACTTTTGAAATTTTAATGTATATGTGTATACCTTGCACTGATGAAAGTATATAAATAAGGTGGAGAGGAATGTAATAACCCTAAGTTGAACCCCAATTATAATGTAAATGTAATTGTACACATAGGTTGGTGAGCCATGAATGTTTTGGGCCAGAGTGACTTGTATATATGTATTTTGAGGCTATAGTGCTTATGTGGTTAATAAGCCAGAAAAGGAAAAAGCTATAATAAGGCCAGTGAGATTATCTGATATTATATAATCACACTCAAAATTTAATGAAAAACATCATTAATGTATACCATCCAAATCGAAAGAGTATGGGGGGATAAACTCCACTAGAAGGGAAAAGGGGCTAAGAGTCTAGGAAGAGGGGCTAAGTTTAGGGGGTGCTTAAGACAAGGGAATATGTTTGATAATATTTCCTAAAAGAGAATTTATGGGATACATAAATATAATTTATCTTGAGTTCATTTGGAAGAGGAATAAATTATAAGTGGGGGGAAAAGATAGTTTCGAGGATGACAAGTGTCATAAAGGGAACATGAAAATATATGGTTGGGACTTGGTGCATTTTCCCTATCATTCGATCATTCTATCAATTCTCTCATCACTCAGATCTCACTCACATTGACTCTACCCTCCATAACTGTATATTATTCATCACTAAACTAGGATTGAGGAAGCTTGGAGCATTTTATGGAAATTGAGCTGAAGAGGTGGGTTGCCATGCCCATGCGCTATTGAAGAAGTAGGTTTTCAGGCTCGTGAGAAATATCTCCAGGTTAGAGAACTATTGGGAATTTTATTCCCAAGGTGTCAAGATACAGCTACAAAGCTTGAAGACTTCCTGTCTGACCTATCATTGAAGCCCCTGAAGAAGTGTGGAAACCGAAGGACTATTGAGTAGAGAATGGGCACACTTCTTGGGGTGGGACAAACATGTGGGGAATGAGGGACTGTAGGCTAGATGCTAAAATTGGAACCTATATCTGATCATTGTTTTTGTTCTATAGGCCTTAGCCTAGTTAGGAAAATCCTTTCCCAAGTGGAGTATAAGCCTCAACTTGGGGGTGACATATTGTTGAGTTATGAACAATAGAGTCTAAGGCTGGGAGGAAAGTTGGAGATCTACACATAGTCGGTGATATTTTATAAAATATAATTTCCTTATCTAAAAATTTTACTTAGTTACTTTGTGTGTAATTACGTATTTTTTTTATGGGTATTTGTTGTTCTATTTATGCTTCAGTGCATCTATTGTTAGAATTGCATAGAAATTATAATAATGTATTTATGTATGGTTTTACCTCCATGCATATGTTTATATGTATATTTTTGGTTTTATGCCTATATATGTTCATATGCATAGTTTTTCTATTTAATTCAATGGTAACTAAGTTGGAAAATTCGGCATGATATAGCCCAACTCGAGCTGGGAGGACCTCGACTTGGTATGGACAATTCATAGGGAGAAAATGTTCACTACGTGGTGAAAAGAGAATGTCGTAGTCATTTTGGAGAATATTGCAAATTCCTTATTTGTATGGGAGAAATTGCATATTTTTGGAAGGCCTGGTAATCTAGAGAAATCACTTAGAAGAAGTCCCTAGACCATTAAATCCTAGTTATGACTGAACACTTGCAAAAATATTATTTTTTTCAACTGAGAAATCATAGTCGATGGATAGGCATAGTGGGTAGATATTAGACTTCGATGTGAAGACATCGTCGTTGGGGAATGATCTCTTGGATGGACCAAGGGTTGGGAATAAGGAGTATCGACGATGAAGACAAGAAACAACCTAATAGGGAATGTGGATCGTTGATATGTCGGAGAGACTCTGACAAGATCTAGACAGTTGATCATGGATGCATGGTCATCAAGAGTGGGCAGGTAGTGAAGTTGGAGTGTAGACTCCAAAGTGTCGACGATGAAGAAGGCTTGAGGATTAATGAAAGTCATTGATCAACGAAAGAGTGAGATGAAGTCTCAGTCGTCGATTTGTTGTGGATCCCACTATATTTCCTTGGTGAGTAATGGGGAAGGAATCATAAATAATGTTGACAAGGATGTTAGCATGAAATTTAGCATGTCCCTTGAGATGACGCATGCCAAAAACTGATTTTCCAATGGGACAAAAGTGGGCCCATTGGGCGAGGAGGACCTTTGAACCTTCTCTTTAAATCATGGCCATCAGATCTATAGACCAAGGATCTATACCATTGATATTGGTCGTAGCGTCATCAGAGTATAGAGGAATGGTGAAATTGGATGAAGCTCACAGATTGTTGATGCTGACAAGAGAGGCACCGATGATGATGGAGGATTGAGGATTATTGAGAGCCATTGATCAGTAATTGGGAGGGATTTAATCTTCATCGTAGATTACCGTAGACCTTGTTAGGTGAGAAAGGGAAGGATGATGTTGATGTGACACATCAATGTGGAAGCCATCATGTACCAGGAGTGATAGGTATTTCCTATTGAATGGTCCCAAAAGTCCAAGCAGTCCTTAGGTTTTCGACTATGACCAAGACCATTGGATCGATATGTTTTTAGATCTTGACCATTCATCGGAGGAGGGTGATCAAAGGAATTGATAGAGGGAAAGAGAAAAAATCCCATCGACAAAATCGTCGTAAGAGCGTTGAGGGCAGGACTTACCTGGGAGTGTCAATGACGACGAAGACTTGAGGGGGATCTCAACCATCGATCAATACTTGGAAATATGTAATATTAGTTGTGGATCCTCGTGGGCCCCATTTATTTCTTAAAATAAAGTTCAAAGGTAGGGGATTATCTTCCATGTAAGTTTTATGCACCAACATGATTAGAGTCACTGATGTCAAGTCACGAGAGCTGTCAAATATATATTTTTCCCGATGGAGTGATCATCCTCGAAGCTTGTAGTTGGGGTGACTAGTAACTCCATGGAAGGAGAACCTTGACAACGATGAAGGGAGGTCACACTTGAACAAGGCCATTGATCTAGAGGGCTTGATGAGCCAGGTGGCAGGTGCCACATCTATGCCACATCAGTTCCAAAAAAGAGGGAACGAGAGAAGAGAGGCCATGTGGATGCCATATTACAGGGAGGTGGTTGTTGGCCAAAGAAGGCATGTAAACTTTCATTGGAAATATTTTGACTAGTAGAATCAATATACAAGGTCCTTGTAGAGATATGAAGCACTTGGTGAAAAGAGGAATTTTGACACCCCATTATCCTAACTATAAATTAGAGGGTCTGGTGCATTACAAAAATACTATACAAAAAAAATTGTACAACAAAACTCTTCCCTTGTGGCTTCGCTTGATTGAAACCCACCTTTGGAAACTTATGTTCTCTTTTCTCAATGATTTGATCTCTATATGGAAGTCTTTCTCCACCCACCCAGGATCTTGAATCAGAGTCCTTAGTGATCAACATAAACTTACTATGATGGTCTATTGTGTCTTCACTTGATAGATGTTGTCCTTTTATTGTCTTCATTAACGGTTACAGGAACCGTCTCAACTGTTTCTTTCCCCTCGTTGGTCAATTTATTTTTTGAACTATTCATCAATATATTTTTCATGGGTGTGACATTTATCTCATGTCAGATTTTAATGTTAAATAACTCACCTTCCAAGTCTCTTAAATCGATGGAAGTACCATGTATTGCTTCCTCAATATATTGATTCTTCACTAAGTAGTCCACTAGCCAATTGTCTATGTCGTCTTCATTATATTCCACTGAACTATAAAACTTTTCAACTGATAACCCTTTAAAAATCTCAACTTTTTCGTCAAACTATTTCTTTGATAGGAACAATGAGTTGAGAATTAATTTAGGGTATTATATTTTGTTAGTACCTCCTGCTAGGTCTATCTCTGTGATCCTCTTGAACAATTCTTCCCTTTTCAGCATGGCTTCACTGCATGCTTGAACAATATTATTCATTTTTTTAATCTTTTCCTTCCAGCAAGCATTTAGTTGTTTTATCCGGCTTAGGGAGGGTAGATCCTCCTCTCTTCTTCTTAGTTTTTTCATATTATAGATTTTGTTTCCAAATGGTAATACAACATCAATGTAAAAACCTTCTTCATTCTCCATATCAGCTTGCAAATATTCATGGAAGGCATGCGCCCTTGAGCCAAAAGAAGCAAATATTCATCGAAGGCATGCGCCCTTGAGCCAAAAGAAACAATAATTTTCGAAACCTCCTATGCATCTATGATCAATGCCATTATTTTTTTGATATTTATTTCTACATAAATCCTAGTTGATGTGAGTAGGCTTGAGGATCCTTTCAATTTAACAGCTAGTGTGTTGGGTCTGACTATTGACAAAGGATTCGAAAGAAGTGGAAGAGGAATTAAGGCGTATTCCAGCTCCCTGATCATTTCTTTCAATTTAGTGTTTTCTATCTCCAAACCACCAATGGAATCATCAAGAGCATCATCGGTTGCTCTGTGAATTTTATAGATTTGGGACAACTGCATATCTTTTAGGTCAACCTCTGAACAAGATTTTCCTTTCTTATTTTTTAGATCACCTTTTCCTATAATCAATTTCTTGGATTCCTTGTCAAATACAGTGCTTTGGAAAGCGAATGACTCTTCTTCACTGAAGGTCTCATTCTCAACGATCTCTAATGATAAATTTTATTGGGCTATATTTCCCAATTGATCAATTGTGGGAAACATTTTCTCAATATCTGCCTCGAGCTCCATGTCTTCAAGAGAGAATTTGTTGACGTCATTTTCTATGAGATGGTCTTCTTCCTCTTGCACAACATTCTTCCTCTTCTTTCTCAGAGGGAGCTTGTGTGAGATCTCGATTTTTCCTGGGAGGGGATTCTTCTCTCCTCTATCGATTGAACTACTATTGGTGACTTTCCTAGCTGGGTGGGTCATTGGAGCATTGCTCTGGGATGTGGTAGTTTTAGGAGTAACAACTAGAGACTGGGCGCTCTTCTCACTGGTAACCTTTCCTTTCTGCTTGTAAAATTCATTAGTACTAAGTATTGTTTCCAAGTCACCAACATTGTGTGTAGGAGCACCTATGTTGTTATCTTCTTATTCATTCAAAATAGAATGAATGAATGAGTTATTGAATCTAACTTACAACATATGTTCCACGAAAATTTTGTTAGGGTCAAACCCCTTTATATTTTCAGCATACTTCATATTTGCATTGTTGAAGTGATTCACAAACTCATCAATTTTGTTTATATTCCTTAATATGAAGTCTCCAATTTTCCACGGCAAGGGGATGAATTTTTTTTTTTTTTCTGTTTTTCATGGGAAAAGTGCAACTAGAAATTGTACTGCCTTGCCAGTTCCATAATAAACAATTTTTCAGATACATGGTATGGAAGAAAAGAGGGATTTTCCTTGGAAAAGAAGATCCTGATAACACTGTGATTTTCCATATGTTCTATCTTCCCCTTTTTCTCCAATAATTTATTTTCCTGGTCAGATATCCCAAGGGTATTTTTACCAAACAACAGTCCTTTGAAAACTGAAACGAAATCATTGTAAACTTTGTAAAAATGAAAATAATTCTTGTGTCTCCACAATGCTTGATACCAGAAGATAACTAGATCAATTTCATAGTTCACCCTCTTACATATAGTCAATTTTGAAAATTGACAGCAATATATTATCGAAAATAACAAATAGGAATCCATAAAGAATTGCTTGTCCCTTTTGTAATGTGATAATTGGGAGGAGATTTCAATGGAAATCAATTTTCTGTAGTCCAAGATAAATTTCTCTTTAACTGAAAAATATAAAATATAAAGAATCACACGAGAAATGGTGGTGGTACTTTCATGACCTGTCAACCTGGTAAACAACCAAGCTATTTCTCGAAGGGAGTTTTTAAAAGAGTCAACCTGAATTCTGGTTGTGTCCTCTGGAAAGGTCGTGGGATTCTCCAAGAACTCAGGCAAGAGATCTAGGCCATTGTCATGTTTTTTCATAAAATCTTTGAAATCCTATCCTTTGAAGGTAAGTGTTGGCTCGGTGAGCTTCAACATCTTACAAAAAATTTGTGGTGAAAGAGAAATGGGGGAATGATCCTGGAGTTGTATAATGTTGGACAACTAAGAGGGGGGGTGAATCAGTTGTTATCGTGCTTAAACAATTTTGGTTCTTTTAAACTCTTTGTAGAGACACTAAATGATGATCACAATAATGTAGAGAAATAAACAATGGTACTTTCAGCATCATTCACATATATGAGAAACACAGAGATAGATATTTCCCGAGGAAACCCATGCAGGCTAAAAACCTCTTTTTCTTTATATGATAAGTAATGGTTACAATCTTTACAGTATCATACATATGAGCACCAACTCATAGTGAGGCTACAACCTCATTTTTGCAAGCTACAACTTGCTGAGAGCACCAACTCTCTATTTTCTCTAGCACCCACTAGAAGGAAGCACCAACTCCCTGGTTTTTCTAGCACCAACTAGAAGGAAGCACCAACTCCTAGTTTCTCTAGCATCAACTAGAAGGAAGCACCGACTCCATGTGTTCAAGCACCCACCTGAACCTTTGAGGACACCAGTCCTCCCTAGCTCCTCCCAACCACCCTGAAATATAAATCTTTGCTACTGAATTTATTACAGTGATATGATGTTCGACGATGGCTTACCTGACTTATCACTGTTCTGCTGCATTTCGTTCCTCTGTGCATTATGCCCAGTAACCGCAGAGTTTCTCTTCTCTGCTCTTCAACTGCTGCACTCTGATCCTTCTTCAACCATGAATTATCTTCACCAACAACAATCACAACAACCTCCAATGACAACAGCAACGGACCACATCTCTTCTCTGTACCGTGTCTTTATAGCTTCTGTGCACCTTGTGCATGCAGTGTTCGCAATGCCTCTGCATGCTGACTCGGCATCATTATCCTCCACCTCTCGAGTGTTCTGTTTGATTATCATCGTGACTCTTCAGCTTCTCTGGCCGTTTTCCCACGCGTTCAACATCAGTGGATGTTATGTTGAGATTCCTTAGTCTCTCTGGCAGTTGAAATTCTTCGTCTTCTCTGTGACAGTTGAGCTCACCTTCTCTATTTTAGTTACAGGCTTCCATGCTCATCCATCTGTCAATTCCTTCTAAGAGTAGTCTTTCTTCACTTGGACAAAGCTTGGAGCTCTTCATCTCTTCTGGCGATCACTCAGCGGTCTCTTCGACTTCTCTAGCAGACGTCATCAATGGTTTCTAGAAGTATCACTGCGTCGTGCCTTAGTAGCCCTCCAATTTTGTTTAAATTCATTTACATCATTAGATATGCAGTGAGAAAATCTAGACGGTCAGTATTTGTGCTCTCAGATCTATGGTCTGAATTCGATTCTGAAGCCCCCTTGCCATTCTATATTTAAGTGGAGGGGGGGGTCCGGAATTGGGCATTCATCTTTCGAGCGGTCATGATTAAAGTGTTCAGATCAACGACTCTCATGCGATTCTGGAACCCCCTTTCCTTTCTATCTTTAATACAAGGGGGGGGTTCGGAATGATGGAGTATTGACGAAGGGCCCCAATCCTATCGTGTCACCTTCTGTATCGTTCTCCACCTGACCATGCAGCAAGACTCGGCTCCTCTTTATCCTCTGACATCTGTCCATCTCTCGCTGATGTGGACAAGGGTTGTGACCTCAGCCTTATGTCTCTCTATCAGGGTTTCAGCGTTTTCAGCATCGAGATGCACATATACTCGGAACCCCTGATTCTCCGATCCCCGATGTGCTCCTTTCTCAAGCCTTAGCCCCTTCCGGCTACACAATGGTCCATGTGACTTGCAATCACGTGACCGCCACCATACCTCTCAAAAATGTGCGCTAGCCCTCCTAGCTAGAACATGGTCCATATGACCTGCCTCCGTGTGACCTTGGTCTTATCACTCCATTGGATTTTCGACACTTACGATGACATAATGCTTATGTCCATGGGATTCATGATTTCCCGATTCACGATGTGCTTCAACCCTCCTGGCTGACCTGTGACCATTATCCATGACCGCATCCTTATCTCTGATGGCTGGCCTCCACTACGCCACCGTCCTCCTTCGCTGTTGTGCTGACATCTGGCCCCCACTCATCAGGGTTTCGCGGATCGTGATTCTGAATTGCACAAAACTCTTGCAACGGGATCCTCGATTTCCTGATGAACAAAATGTCGATCAATGATTCTCCTGTCAGGCCTCTTCCCAATGGCACCGATCTCATGCCACGCGTCCTTCTAGATGGATGGTCCCGATTCCTCCAGGATTTCGAGACTTTCGATGTCTCGTTTCCTTTGACCTCAGGAACTCCGATTTCTCGATGGCCAGTATGCCGACGGTGCCTTGATCTTTGACACCTGTCCCTCAGATGGACAGTCCCGATCCCTCCGGGATTTCGAGATTTTCGATGTCAAGTGACTTTGTCATTTCAAAGTCCCGATCATCGATGCCTCTGCTGATGTCAAACATGGTTTGACACGTGTTAAATACTGCCACATGTCACTTTGATTCGTTACCCACATGTTCCTGAAATGTTGAATCAGTCTGACACTTGTCACTACCTGGTTGTGCCACAGGTCGCTTAGCTGACGTGGTCTGTTGACGTGGGTCGATTCGATGGTTAGGTTCATTCGGGACTTCACTCATCGCGATTTCGGGGTTTCTGATGTCAATGAACTTTGACATATCCAACTCACGATCCTTGAAACCATGATGGTAAATCTCGTGTAGCTCTGGTCTGATCTGAAGGCTGATGGGATTTCTGAATGAGATCCAATGGCTGTGGATCTCTGTCTTCCTTCTCCTCTGCGAACTCCGATGGCTTGAGCCTTGCTACGCGTGTTTTCCTCAATGTTGTTTCTCCTGAGCTTTCACGTCTGAATCCCCAAGGGATTTTATCCTCCTTATCCTGCCATCTCCACTGTTTGTACTTGCCATCAATGACAAGCATACTACTTGTTAAACATTTGCCAACAATCTCCCCCTTTGGCATTGATGGCAACTACTGCACCCCCAAATTCTTTTCTCCCACTTTGACGTCAATGTCAAAGAAGAGACATGCTCCCCCTGAGCTATTGCAGTAAATTTAGGAGGCATTAGATAATCAAACAATACAAATCTACCCCTAACAATAAGGACTCTTTTAGGTGTGAAACGAAATGACACCCAGCTTCTATCTGAGATATTCAAACGGTGTCTTGGCTAGGGGATTAGTAAAGATGTCTGCAATTTGTTCTGAAGTGGGAATGTAATGGACCTGAACAATCTGATTGGTGACCTGCTCTCTCAGAAAATGATATTTTATGGGGATATGTTTTGTCTTGGAGTGGAGGACAGGATTTATAGACACACTGATGGCACTTGTGTTATCACAATGAATTGGGATCGGTGTAGTGTATTTTACCTCTAAGTCTGCAAGAGTCTGAATCATCCATAATACCTGTGTGCAACAGGTAGCAGCAGTGATGTACTATGCCTCTATGGTTGATAAAAAAATGGAACCTTGCTTTTTACTGAGCCAAGCTACTAAAGATTTACCCAAGAAGAATGTTCCTCCACTGGTGCTTTTTCTCTCATCAACACAATTTGCCCAATCTGCATCTTAATAAGCAGTCAACTGAAGACTTTGATTTCTGGGATACCACAGACCGTAAGTCATTGTTTCTTTCAAGTACCTAAATATTCTTTTGACAGCTTGCAAATGACTCTGTTTAGGTGAAGCCTGATATCTTCCTACCATTCCGACAACATGCATTATGTCTGGGCAAGATGTTGTGATGTACAATAGGCTTCCTATCATTGATCGATATGAGCTTTGATCAACATCAGGTGAATCATCATCCTTGCTTAATTTACATCCAGTTACCATAGGTGTACCCACAGGTTTAGAATCTTCCATTTGAAACCTTCTCATCATTTCTCTTAAATATTTTCCTTGAGAAATGAAGATCCCATCGGGCCTCTGAGTAATTTGCAGACCAAGGAAAAATGACAGTTCTCCTATCATAGATATTTCAAATTCAGATTCCATGGAAAAAGAAAACCATTGTACCAGTGAGTCCTTATTACATCCAAAGATGATGTCATCTACATAGACCAGTACTATGAGCAAATCATTATCCTCTGTCTTAATATACAGATTGTTGTCAGT
>JZKD02S1793504.1:33748-45796 GCA_000966675.3 Picea glauca | reverse complement strand
GAAGCTAAATTCTAGTTTGTCATCCTTATTAGCTAGCACAACTGGCTTTACATAACTAGTCTCTACCACATCCCAGACATCTGCACCTAAAGCCATTATGTAGGTTCTCATTCTAGCTTTCCAGAAGGCAAAGTTTGTTCCATTGAACAGAGGGGACTTATTGGTTGAATTTCCTTCATGGATTGACATGTTTAAGCTCTACGATATACCCTTAGATAAAAAGGGGCTGACTCTAATACCAATTGTTGGACAACTGAGAGGGGGGGTGAATCATTTGTTACCGTGCTTAAACAATTTTGGTTCTTTTAAACTCTTTGTAGAGACACTAAATGATGATCACAATAATGTAGAGAAATAAATAATGGTACTTTCAACATCATTCACATATATGAGAAACACAGAGATAGATATTTCTCGAGGAAACTAATGCAGGGTAAAAACGTCTTTTTCTTTATATGATAAGTAATGGTTACAATCTTTACAGTATCATACATATGAGCACCAACTCATAGTGAGGCTACAACCTAAGTTTTGCAAGCTGCAACCTGCTGAGAGAACCAACTCTTTGTTTTCTCTAGCACCCACTAGAAGGAAGCACCAACTCCCTGGTTTTTGTAGCACCAACTAGAAGGAAGCACCAACTCCTAGTTTCTCTAGCATCAACTAGAAGGAAGCACCAACTCCCTGTGTTCAAGCACCCACCTGAACCTTTGAGGACACCAGTCCTCCCTAGCTCCTCCCAACCACCCTGAAATATAAATCTTTTCTACTGAATTTATTATAGTGATATGATGTTCGACGATGGCTTACCTGACTTATCACTATTCTGCTACATTTCATTGCTCTGTGAGCTATGCCCAGTCACTGTAGAGTTCCTCTTCTCTGCTCTTCAGCTGCTGCACTCTGATCCTTCTTCAACCATGAATTATCTTCACCAACAACAATCACAACAACCTCCAACGACAACAACAGCGGCCCACATCTCTTCTCTGTACCATGTCTTTATAGCTTCTATGCACCTTGTGCATGCAGTGTTCGCAATGCCTCTGCATGCTGACTCTGCATCGTTATCCTCCACCTCTCGAGTGTTCTGTCTGATTATCATCGTGACTCTTCAGCTTCTCTAGCCATTTTCCCACGCGTTCATCATCACTGGATGTTATGTTGAGATTCCTCAATCTCTCTAGCAGTTGAGATTCTTCGTCTTCTCTGTGATAGTTGAGCTCACCTTCTCTGTTTTAGTTACAGGCTTCCACGCTCATCCATCTGTCAATTCCTTATAAGAGTAGTCTTTCTTCACTTGGACGAAGCTTGGAGCTCTTCATCTCTTCTGGCAATCACTCAACGTTCTCTTCGACTTCTCTAGCAGACGTCATCAATGGTTTCTGGCAGTTTCACTGCGTCGTGACTTAGTAGCCCTCCCATTTTGTTTAAATTCATTTACATCGTTGGATATGAGGTGAGAAAATCTAGACGGTCAGTATTTGTGCTCTCAGATCTACGGTCTGGATTCGATTCCGGAGCCCCCTTGCCATTCTATCTTTAAGCGGAGGGGGGGGGGTCCGGAATTGGGCGCGCATCTTTCGAGCAGTCAAGATTAAAGTGTTCATATCAACGACTCTCATGCGACTACGAACCCCCCTTGCCTTTCTATCTTTAATACAGGGGGGGGGGTCCGGAATGGTGGAGTATTGACGAAGGGCCCCACTCCTATCGTGTCACCTTCTGTATCATTCTCCACCTGACCGTGCAACAAGACTCGGCTCCTCTTTGTCCTCTGACATCTTTCCATCTCTCGTTGATGTGGCCAAGGGTTGTGACCTCAGCCTTATGTCTCTCTATCGGGGTTTCAGCGTTTTCAGCGTCGAGATGCACATGTACTCAGAACCCCCGATTCTCCGATCCCCAATGTGCTCCTTTCCCGAGCCTTAGCCCCTTCCGGCTACACAATGGTCCATGTGACCTGTGATCACGTGACCGCCACCATACCTCTCGAAAATGTGCACTAGCCCTCCTGGCTAGAACATGGTCCATATGACCTGCCTCCGTGTGACCTTGGTCTTATCACTTCATCGGAGTTTCGGCACTTACGATGACATAATGCTTATGTCCATGGGATTCACGATTTCCCGATTCGTGATGCGCTTCAACCCTCCTGGCTGACCTGTGACCGTTACCCATGAACACATCCTTATCTTTGATAGCTGGCCTCCACTACACCACTGTCCTTCTTCGCTACTGTGCTGACATATGGCCCCCACTCATCGGGGTTTCGCAGATCGTGATTCTGAATTGCACAAAACTCTTGTCAACAGGATCCCCGATTTCCCGATGAACAAAATACCAATCAATGATTTTCCTGTCGGGCCTCTTCCCGATGGCACCGATCTCATGCCATGCGTCCTTCCATATGGACGATCCTGATTCCTCCGATATTTCGAGACTTTCGATGTCTCGTTTCCTTCGACCTCAGGAACTCCAATTTCCTGATGGCCAATATGCCGATGGCGCCTTGATCTTCGACACCTTTCCCTCAGATGGACGGTCCCGATCCCTCAGGGATTTTGAGATTTTTGATGTCAAGTGACTTTGTCATTTCAAAGTCCCGATCGTTGATGCCTCTGCTGACGTCACACGTGGTTTGACACGTGTTAAATACTGCCACGTGTCACTTTGATTCATTACCCACATGTGCCTGAAATGTTGAATCAGTCTGACACTTGTCACTACCTGGTTGTGCCATGTGTTTCTTAGCTGACATGGTCTGTTGACGTGGGTCGAGTCGATGGTCAGGTTCATTCGGGATTTCACTCATCGCGATTTCGGGGTTTGTGATGTCAATGAAATTTGACATATCCAACTCGCGATCCTCGAAACTCCAATGGTAAATCTCATGCAGCTCTGGTCTGATCTGAAGGCTGACGGGATTTCTGAATGAGATCCAATGGTTGTGGATCTCTGTCTTCCTTCTCCTCTGCGAACTCCGATAGCTTGAGCCTTGCTGTGCGCGTTTTCCTCAACGTTGTTTCTCCTGAGCTTTCACGTCCAAATCCCCAAGGGATTTTATCCTCCTTATCTTTCCATCTCCACTATTTGTACTTGCCATCAATGACAAGCATACTACTTGTTAAACATTTGCCAACATATAACTCGCTGGCTCGATATGTACTTCTCAACGCACCAAGAAACAATTTATTTGCAGTCGAATACCTTAGGGACACACCTTGCATGATCAATTCTGAATGTCCATATTATGTCTTTCTGTGTGAGAGGAGATGAGTAATACGAGTATTCGCTAGACCACTAAAAGTTATGGTCTTCGTGACAAAAAATATTCAAAGTATCGCCACATAACTGTTTTCTAGTTGTTGCTACCATAGGTTGACGAGAGTGTTATTTCAACTGGATAATAACTTGAAATGAATCCTTTCGGAGATATAACAATAATATAACCTTTGGTGAATCGTGCTTTAATAAAATTTAATGAATAATATTCTCGATCCCTTCGTTTATTAATGATGATCTTTACGGATCCTGCATGATCAATTATTAACATTAAAACATAATAATTCATATTGGAAAAAGAACTAAGATGGTGGGGATGGACATGTGCAATTTGAATTTGGGGATTTTTGTGAATCCATGAACCCGCGGACCCGCAGTTGCGAATGATCAAAAATAGGCTAAGTGTTGCACAACAGTCGGTTGAACTTGGATATAGGAGAAATGAGATACTTAGGGCCTCGATACTAGTGACAAGTCTGATGGTCATAATGTAGATCATGAGTCTTTGGGTGAAAAATGGAGATTGTGGAACTTGGAAGATGAAATATTGAACCTGTGAACCCGCAATTGCAAAAATCGTTAAGTATATTATAACAAGGAGTTCGGTCAGACTCATGATATAGGAGCATGGATGGAGGTGAAGACCCATGAGTCTGCTAACCCACGAACCCGTCAATATTTGAAACGTGACTAAGTACGCTAACTAGAAAGGGAAAATATAAGGGAGAAAATAAAAGGGGAATGAGGGTAGGTATAGAAGAGGGAAAATAAATGGAAAAAATAAGTTGGGAAAATAGAAAAAGGATGGAAATTTCATAAGAGGTAATTGATCTCAACACCTTTTCTTTCATTGCATCCTATGCATCATCACAAATCTCCACATGGGTCCCTAAGTCCTCCGTCAAACAACTTAATAGATCTTGTTCTTTTAGCTCTAGTTGATTTTATTAATATAAAATATGGGCTCCCATCCTAGGATATTGGTCCACTTGAGGAATAAGACAATGCAACAAATATTCTAGCCTATCATACCTCAAGATCAGTTCTACAATATTACAGGTTTTTATCTCCCTTATTTCCCCTTTGCTCCTTTCCTCAAACCCTACCTCTACATACATGGATGAAAGTCCTTCTCCACCCAATAAAATGAGATCTCACTATCTCATTCCATGTGTATTTTTTGTCCACTAAGAAACAACCAACTCCTTCAATCAAGAACCTCTACTACTATTGTGTGATCATGTACTTGTAACTTTCCCTAGTTGTATGCATTTGTTTCTTCTGCAACCCACGTATGTACACTCCCTAGACTACTAAAACCTCGTGTATGTACACGTCTATTCATTCTACAGGTCATGTTTGTACGTGCCCTAGGCTAATGAAACCCCACGTATGTACACACATGTTCTTTCTGCAACCCGCATATGTACGCGCCCTGGGATAGTAAAACCTGTGTAAATATCCAGAACTCTTCTCCAATCTATAGGACCTTCTTATTGTTTCTTTGTTGCCCATATCTATCCTTGCTCCAGATATGTTTGTTGTTTCCTACTTCTCCTTTGGACTGATCAGATAATGAGATCTCTAGGTCAAATTCCCTCTTCACCCTTGCTAAGATCTCTTTTGAGAAAAATTCCTTCTTTTCTCTATCTATGAGTCAATGACTCCAATAGATCTGTCATCCCTTGATCTTTGAATGAAATCCCTTCTTCACCCATCTGAGATCCCCTCGATTCATTTTCCTTTGTGGCTCAAGAACTTGAGCAAAAGTCTTTCTTTACTCCTAGGTGGATGACTCAAGCACATGAGAAAAAGGTTGTACCTACTCCTATGCGATATTATGTATCTTAGATATCTAGATGGAATTCCTTTTCCACCTATCCAAGAACACCTTGTTGGCTTCCTGGCCTCCCTCCATTGCTCAAAAAGCCACCCAAAAAAAAAATGTTTCCCACTGCTCCAACCTGTTGATCTGTCATAGATATTCAAATTGATCTTGTATTGACCTGGATAAACTTGTATGCACCTATCACAATTGGAAACCATGTATCTACATGCCTATCACAACTGGAACCCATGTATTTATGTGTCTATGCTCATTGGCACCCGTGTATGTACATGGATGTGCTCACTAGCACTCGAGTATGTGTGTGCTTGTGCACACTCCCACTCACGTGTGTACATGCTTCTGCTCACCTACACCCACGTATGTATGCACCTGTGCACATTTCCACCTGGGTGTGTATGTGTTTGTCCCTTCTTTCAACCTGTGTATAGCTCTGTAAACTTATAAAACCCTATTTCTACCTCAGTAGATTTGTTTCCCTAAAATATGTCCTTTGATTTCTTCCTACTAGTTATGGATCTACTAATATCTCCTGCATATATGATATATATGCTGCAAAATATAGTGAATATTTTCTTAGTCCTTCAAGAACCCACCTTGGCACTCATGATCCAATATATCTACTATTGTAACCCTAGATCTGAACTCGATCTAACTATGGATCACTCAAATCTCATAGATCCACCATTGTGCATCCTGAGATTGGCTCCATCTTAGAGCATGTGCTTTGATACCATGTTGAAATCCCCTTACTATAACACCTAGGTATCTTGTTATCTAGTGATTTCCTTACTATAAATTAGATTAACAGCTCACAAAACAAAAATACACTACTAAAATATTCAACTTTAAACACATAGAGGAAGCAAAAACTAGAAACCAAATCAAGCACACATGAACGCCAATATTTTTTAGTAGATACCCTTAAAAAAACCTCGAAGGAAAAACAGTGATGAGAATGATTTTATTATGCTAAAATCAAAGCTCCTGTAATAGGGATAATGGCCCACTGAGATAAATATAGTTGTAGACAAACCTAGCAAAGTCGGATTTGTTGTACGACCCAGAACTACACACTTTTTGAGATGTATGTTATTCTCCCTACTATGTACCCACGTATACATGCATGTCTCCATGAGTGCCCATGTACATGTACGGAATTCTTGTACATAAAAATATATACGATGCAAATCTTCCCTATGGAAATCTTCCCTATGGCTTCGCTTGAAGATACAACAACTGTTGTTATCTCTTCTCAATGATTTGATCTCTAGATGGAAGTCCTTATCCACCTATCCAAGATCTTGAATCCCAGTTCTTTGTGATCCAATTATCTTTGAGAAAAATTCCTTATGTGCTCTGATCAATGTGTTAATGTGTCTTCCTCCTTCACCCTAGCCTTGCTTTTATAATCATGAGTTATAATATATTTTAATCTCGAATGTAATTGACAGTTGAGATTAGTTCTCACTTCACTTGAGATTTAGATTACATGTTAACTAATTTTAGCATTTTCCTTAAATAACTCAATTAATTAAATAATTAATTAATAAAAGCAATTTAGTTTAACAATTATTTTAATTAAATTAAATCCAAGAGTAGAATTTTTTGGACGACTTCTACATGCTAGACACCAAGCATATGTGGAAATACTTGTATGATGCTACATGCATCAACAAGGAAGGGTTCTATACATGGATAAATTTGGAAATCAAAGGTGATACATGAAAATGGATCAACGAGAAGTAAACAAAAGATACTTTGATGCATAATGGTTTCTTTCAAGCATTTGGAGACCAAAAAGACTCTCAATGGGGAGGTGTGATCCAAAATGGATCTGAATCATCTAATGAGTGTAATACTTAGTACTTATAATGCAATTCAATAATTAATGAAGGTTAGAAAACATTATAAACCAATGCAAATGTAAATGTTGAATGAGACAAAAGGAAATGAGAAGGGAAAATGTGATCATTAAAAGATTTAAAGAAAAAAAATGAATAGCAGAGAAGGCTAAGGAATGGGAAGCGAAGGGCCATGGTTATTAGCCTTCCCTTACCCCCCATCTCTCCATATTACTAGAGATTGCCAAAAACAGACTGAGCATCCATTCAAATTTGGTTTTCCCATTTGGTTTTCTAGGACCATTACCACTTTCCTAGATGCCTTACGACCATCAATTACAAAGAAGGGGATGTCCAGAGGCTATAAACAAATATACAATGATTGTACGAGATGTCTTAGGTGCTTATTTCATCATTGATTCACTTGTTTTCTATTTTTGTGTTTGAAATTGATTGCTAAAGGAGAATTGAGTAGTTGGATGGAGTGTGTGTGAATACAATGATAAAGAACCATGGGTAGATTGTGAATATTATTGAACTCAAAATTAGACTTATGTATGTTCATGAAGGTAGTGATGTGAATAAGTAATTGGTTAATAGCGGAATTGATATCCTTGTAGTTGAATTTGTTCAATTAGATAGGATTGATCATGAACAAGTCCAGACAGGATTTATCATGTATACACAAAATCCAAATATCACTATCATATGGTGAACCACATTAATGATTAGAAGCTTTGGATTTCTTTGTGTGAGAACCATTGCATTCTCTAAGTGGATATTTTGGAATTTAGATTTAAAATATTTGAAGGATGAAAGCTCTATTTTGAGTTGCATAATTGATGTTTGCTTTGGTAAAAAGGGAAATGCTTGCATTTTTACCTTGAAAAAAGATGAACATGGGCAATACCTAAACCATAGAGACATAATTCTATGTTTGAACTTTGGATTCAATAAAGTAGTGTCTGAGAACATTTTTATTTTTATTTTTGGAAACAAGGTTCATTTGAAGTATAGGCAAGTGAAAGCCAAGCATGTTGTTTTGCACAATAAGAAAAACCTTTAGTACTATGAGAACTAGAAGATTAGAATGTATTGGAACAACATAGTATGAGTAAATAATATTCACACCACAGAAGAGAAATCAACTCCCTTAGAAACTAATTGGACTAATACTATACAAAGCATAAGCTTCCATAAGATTGATAAGAAATTGCATGTTCATATCCCCACGATACATGTGAGTATTTGGATAGAATATTTGACATAGTTTTTCACATACAGAGTTGGAGTGTGTGACCTAGTTGGCACCAGAGTGACATAGTATGGAAAGTATGAGGTAACATGAAAGAGCTCAAGCCTTGAATCCTTTCATACATCATCATGGATTGGTAACATCCTTTGCATTACAAAGACTTCAAACAAAACCATCATCATATGCCAGCTAAAGGATAGTGAACAAAGAGTTTTGCAATTAGTCATTGAGTGCAGGTTACACCAGACAATAGTGGGCCTTTGGTAGGCATGTTATCAGTCTTGTATCCATCGAAAGAATAGAGTCCATTGTAGAAGGAAAAGGTTACATAGTGTTGAAGGGCCAGAATGACCCATTCAATTAGATGAGGGAAAACACTTGATGGCAGGTCCCAATCAAACCTACTCTCATTTGGGGTAGTGTTTCCGGCAATTTTATGGGCCTCGGTGCCGCTCAAAATTAAAATAATAAAAATGGGAAAGACATCAATTTTCCCCACAAAGAGTTTGAACTAATTCTAAGTCTAATCTAACTAAAATCTGACTAATCTAATATAACTAATTCTAACCTATCCCTAGAGCAAAGCTAATAGATGAGTACAATGAAAGGTAATGTATAGACAACAAAAATAGTTCATGACAACCCTAACATGTTAGCACAATAATATTGCAGAAATCATCTCAAATAGTTGAAAATGAAATATTTAACATCATTCCTCCACCCATAAGAAATCACAACAATAAAGTATTATAGATACTAAGCACATAAATAGTTCATATGATCAATACCCAGAAAACTTAAAACACAAATACAAGTGCAAAATAGTCCCACAAGCACTTGCATACAGTTATGACTGCAAAAATCCTCCTGCTCTTTATTACTCAGAAGAAAAAATACCATATTTTGTTACAAAGGGAAAAAATCAGGATACATTCAACTAGCTCCCTTTTATAGAACAAGAGAGAGGCTCTTCAATTCTCATGACCATTCGTTTCGTTTTTCCCTAATTTTGTCTTTTTTACATTTCAAATTTCTCTGGAATTTTGAAAATGTAGATGTAGGAGTTACAAATGGGAGTTGAAGAGACTCCCAGGTGGTTACATTCACCCTATGACAGTTTACCAATGTTATCTATTTAAATTTATTATTCACTCTGCATGTTGGGTCATTTTCTGAATTTCTTGTGTTGTTATGGGTGTATTTGGCTTGGATATGTTGAACAATATCATTTTTTCTTGTTCTCCTCTGTCTCATATTTCCGTTGATCTATTCCTAGCTCAATTTTGTTGTCGGTAGCTCAATATAAAATTGTTTGAAGTCTCCATGCCTCGTTCTTCATCTGAATTCAAGCTATGTTCTTGTTTTGCATTTTCAAGAAATTTACACTTTCAATATTCCCCCATTTTATATTCCAACTTTTTATTCTCTTCTCCAGCTTTCTATCGAGCTATCATGGACTTGATTTTGTTACTCGTAGCCCCAGATATGACTGCTTGAAGTTGGTATGGTCATTTTTTCCCCCAAACATGGTTGTCGGTTTTCTCTATTTTCTAATGTCTTATATCATTTGTTCGACCTGGAGACCCATAACATTGCATGCCTATGTTTGATACATTTCTAATGAGGTATGGCGGGCCTCATTCTGACATTTGTAGTCAAATTTATGGTTGTTTAAAACTCCTCACTAAAAATCCATTGACCAAGCCTGTGGGTTAATTTGGATCCTTAAGTATTGAACCTACAAAAGAGAAAACCCACCAGATCAACAGTTCTGGTCAATTTTCCATCAGACCTCGAAAATGTTAGAGTGTGAATTTAGATATTTGCATCGGATTCTTCCTATCTCCTGTTCACATCCCATCCCGACATATTAACTCCCAGAGCAAGATCTAGCCATTCAATAGATATGGATAAATATACATCATCCATCAGGGGAGATATTTCACAGTCTGCTCTAATATGTCAGTGAAAAGAAATCGAAGAAAAGAATAAAAGAATATTCCTTCTTCGATTTTCTTGTTGAAGGTTAAATCCCGAAAAAAGTGATGACATGTAGTCGGAGCTAACAATTCGGCATCCAGAAAATTTGTGAAGTTTAAAGGTATCGACAAGAGGTATCTAGGAATATTCCCTCATAGCTCCATTTTTCATGTGAAAGATCTAGATCGTCCTTTCAGTGATGATCAACAGTCACAATTTAAATTCATTCATAGTCTGAAGGAGACCGTTTGGAGTGTTAACTCCGACCATCCAAACTTATAACCCGAATACTGTTGCATGAAAAAGATCTGCCTACTCACTCAAGGAAAAGATCGACGGATCAAGAGAGTTTCTCTTTGGGAATTCGCTTGAGGTTTAATCTTGCGAAACTTTGCAAAGTAATAAGCATGTGTTTCTGATGTTGGTTTCTTAGAAGGAAAAGGGGCTTAGCTTCAAAAGAGCATGCATGATTCACTAAAGAATTCAGCTATGAACTACATCGTTATGTGAAAGAAGAAGATAAGGATTCGATCTGAGGCAGTGAAGGAACATTCGCAAACTAAGGAACTTAAATTAATTTATGTATTGTGGGTATTGTAGTTGTAAGGCCATCAATTTTCAAGAACGAATGCAGGTCTTCAATCGAGTAGTGAGTGAAATGAAATCCCAACCATTGGAGTGATTTTTGATATTAGGAGTAAATGAACTCTGAAGGAGGACTCTGACAATGAACAGTGTGAATTCCATGGATGATGAAGCTTCGATGTAAGCTCGGTAAGGATCAAATTCAAGGTTCTAGAAAAGGATCAACAGATTTCCCACATGCCTCTCAATGTTGGAGTGGTCATGCGAACAAAGTATCCTTACACACCTGCTCCTACAAAAAAAAAGAATGAGATAAGCCATGCAATCAAAATAATACTAGCCAATACAATAAAAAATATATTCCCTTCCTTTAAGCCAACTTATGAGAGAGTGTTAGTTTTATTGAACAATAATATGGTGACTGTAGATGAGTGTTCTAAGACTACATAAGCTATTTCAAAGAAGAAGAGTAGAATCCATATGCAAGAGCATAAGTATGAAGTCATGAAGCATAACATGTCAGCAAGAGGATGTAGAATTTGAATTAGTCAATCAACAAATAACTAGCCACAACCTCATCCAAGATATGAAATAGAACATTAGACCTTGCAGCCACATAGAATCATCGAACACTTCAGAATCAACAAAGAGTTTAAAAAAAATGTCAATGAAACATCATAGTTAAATAAGCATCACGAAGACATTTAAAATCATCATATCAAAAGGAACAATCAAAATAATCATCCAACAAGATAAAACCCCCAACTCCCTCAAGGTATGCAAAGACATAACATTAGGTTCAAGTGGTAGAGGATTAGGCAATAGGGTTGAAAATTTAGTAGGGGCCCCCTTTCCTTCTCTTGTAAAAGAAAAAGTAAATGTGGGTTGTTGCAGCCACATCACATAGAGAAGATAACCCTTGTCTCTATTCCTAGAATAAAGATCTTGGTACGAGATAGGGAAATAGAGATCAAAAGTATTTCTACACATTATCTGTGTTGGTGAAGAGAGTGGGCTATAAATATCTCATTTACAGATCACAAAAGGACATGAGTCTGAGGCGTAACAAAATGAGGGAACATATCATCTCCCTCTCTTAGGCTTCCCATATATGCATGAAGTTATACGGGTCAACTTATTACTTTTGTGGTCATCCCCAATTTAGATACAAATCTCATTGGGAAAATATATCTATAAAGTAAACAATATATACTAAATTACCATTTGCAATATTCATTAAATATTGAACTTCA
>JZKD02S1793504.1:11343-21984 GCA_000966675.3 Picea glauca | reverse complement strand
TTTAGGGCCTCAAAATGGCCCCGGAAGTTAAAACTGCTAAAAATAGTAAATTACCAAAATTGCCAGAAACATGTTTTGGGCCAGTTGGAGAAGGTGGGTGGCCACTGATATCCACATGGATCACACATCTAAGGGCTAGTTTGGCGAAATAAACTATTGATTTAATGTTGTAGTTTCCACCCATCCTCTTGTCTATGATTTCTCCCATTTCCCCACTTATTGATTTGTCAGGATTTTCATCCATCTCCACATACACATACAACATCACCTACAAATATGTCCAAAAATATTAAATAAATTGCATTGGATTATCATGAATTATAAGAGTAGGAAAATGTAATTGAATATCATGAAAAATTGGAACATGTACTTGAATGTAACCGATTAGGTTGATGTTTCCTATTTAGAATGACAAATTATAATCAAATTACATACCCATTAAACGATGTTAACTTGTGTAAGAAATGGGGCCCATCAGGGTTCGGGATTTCGGCGAACACGAACACCCAATGCCACACACAACAACTCACAAATCCCGAAATGCGAATGGAGTGTGGGGACCAGACAATATCGGGTTTTGGGGTTCAGGGTTTGCTAACACCCGACGCACAAAAAAAAATGACAGGATGATTTCCGAATCGTGAAATGAAAATAGGGTGTGGGCCCACCTCTTCGGGGTTTGGGGTTTTGAGATTAAAGAATTCCATGGATTTTTTAACAAGTAAACTCCAAATGCCGAATTTGATCAAGGAATAAAGAAACGAGTTTACGAACTCAACAACACAAAATTAAAAAACATAGAATGACCAATTCAATTCAAAAATGATTTCAAGCTCTGTATTTCTATATCAGTCTCACCCTCACACAGTATTACAATATGATTCAAGTATTTATAGGAACAAAACTTGCCCCTTCGATCTTAGGAAAAATTAAATTAGGGCAGTGATGGTATTTAGTGGCCTGCAAAAGCTAAGGCAGCCACCACTTGGGCTGGAAGTGAACCTTCGCGTCTTGAAGGGTCAAAATGGCCACCGATCCACCGTCATAAAGAGGTGAAATGATTACAAACCAACATACTCCCTCTTAATCATTTCGAAAATAAGAACAATAAAAAAATATGTAATACAAAATTGTTGTAAACAATGCATTACAGCATGCAGACCCCAATATTTCTTCTATGGTTTTTAGACAATTCATTTCTCAAGGGCTTTGTAAATATGTATGCAAATTGTTCTTCAGATATGCAGAAATGAACATAAATTTCTTTGCCATTTACCAACTCTCGAATGAAATGATACCTTGTATCAATGTGCTTACTCTGTTTGTGAAAGATGTGATTCTTTGACAGTGCAATGGTAGATTTATTGTCACAGACTATTTGGGTTGCATCATTCTATTCATGCAACAATTCATTCAATACCTTCTCATCCACATAGCTTGACATGCTGCTGCAGCTATTGCAACATACTCTGCCTCAGTAGAAGATAGAGTCACAATGGGTTGTTTCTTTGATGCCCATGCCACTGCTGCAGATCCAAGATTGAACACATACCCAGATGTTCTTTTCCTATCATCAATGGAACCTTCAAAATCATTATCAGTATATCCTATCAGCGCAAAGTTCAAGTTTGATGTGTATCGGATACCAAAATGAGTTGTTCCAACAATATATCTCAGGATCCTCTTTACTTCTTGCCAATGAGTATTCTTCGGAGTCTCCATGAATCTCGAAATCAAACTTACTGCAAACATGATATCAGGTCTAGTTTTTGTTAAGTGCATAAGGCTTCCAACCAACCTCTTATACAGATTTGGATCAACATATGATCCCTCATCATACTTGCTCAATTCAATATCAGTTTCCATTGGTGTTGCAACTGACTTGCAATTAAGCATTCTAAACCTTTTCAACACTTCATTTGCATAGTTAGTTTGACAAATGAAAATGCCATCATTAGATTGATCCACTTCAATTCCAAGAAAATATTTCATCAATCCTAAATCAGTCATCTCAAACTCTGTTTTCATGGCATTTTTAAAGTCTTCTATAGATAGATCTCCACTAAAAATCAAGTCATAAACATACAAACAAACAATCAAAATTTTACCTTCCTGGTTCACCTTTGTATACAGAGTTGGTTCACCTGGACTTCTGTTGAATCCAACACTGATTAGGTACTCATCAATCCTGCTATACCAAACTCTGGATGCCTGCTTCAATCCATATAAAGATTTCCTCAACTTGTAAACTTTATCTCTATGCTTATCAATCACATAACCCGAAGGTTGTCTTACATAAACGTCTTCTTCCAAATATCCATTCAAGAATGAAGAGTTAACATCCATTTGATGCATGATCCATCTATCATGAGTAGCAATAGATAAGACCATCCTCACAGTGTCAATTCTAGCTACAGGAGCAAATGTTTCATTGTAATCAATACCCAGTTGCTGACTAAACCCCTGAGCTACAAGTCTTGCCTTGTACTTTTCAACTTCACCATCTACACTGAGCTTAGTCTTATAAACCCATTTAACACCAATACTTTTCTTGCCTTCAGGTAAATCTACAAGATCCCAAGTGTTATTTCATTCAATGGAATCAATCTCCTCATCCATTGCTTTATCCAGACATCCTCTTTAGCAGCTTCATTAAAACTTACAGGATCACATGTCATTAATGCAAAATTTGAAATCTGATCTACTTCTTCATTCTGATCATATAATTCTCTTAAGCTTCTAGTCTTCTGTCCTTTAAATTTGTTTCTTAATGAATCTAATGTGGGATTTGATTCACTACTTACTTGTGAATCTGATTGATGTCCACCATGTCCAGATGGCTCACCACGCTCATGAGTTCTGGGCATTATAAATTGAGATGGGCTGGAATCTGGTGCTTGCCTTGTTGGACTTCTTGTTGCAGGCGTATCTGCATGTGGAACCATCTGTCCATATCCTTCAATCTGCTCAGCTCCATCATTGTTTTCACGGGGTAACACAACTCCCTCTGAAATTGACTTGTCAATACTTCCATCCGAGGTTTCATCTTCTTTAAATTGAACATCTCTGTTGATTACATATTTCTGAGTGATGGGATTGTAGAGTTTATAAGCCCTAGACTCTTAACTATATGCAACAAAGATACATCTCTCACTTCTGTCATCCAACTTCTTTCTCATTTCTGTAGGTACATGAGCAAATGCAACACATCCAAAAATTCTGAAATGAGAAACATTGCAAGGCTTACCATCCCAAACTTCCTAGGGTACACGATCCCTCATGGTCTTGGTCGGACTTCTATTCAAGATAAAAATAGAGCAAAGAACTGCATCTCCCCAATATTCATTTGAAATATGCTTCTCTTTCAACATGCATCTTAGCCATATCCATGATGGTCTGATTCTTCCTTTCAGCCACTCCATTTTGCTGTGGAGTATATCGAGCAATAAACTACCTTTTAATTCCATGAAAATCAAAAAATTCAATGAATTCATTAAGTTTGTATTCACCTCCTCTGTCAAACCTTAGGATTTTAATGGTTTGATCACTCTCATTCTCAACCATAGACTTAAACTTCTTAAAAACATCAAAGGCTTCAGATTTCTATTTCAACAAATATAACCAAGTCTTCCTACTAAAATCATCAATGAAAGTCATAAAATAAACACAGCGAGTTAAAGAAGGTGTTTGCATAGGTCCACATAAATCTGTTTGGACAATTTCCAATGAAGCTTTTTCTCTATAAGAAACACCTGAAACAAATTTCTCTCTGTGATGCTTCCCAAGTATACAACTCTCACAAGAGCTTGTAGGTTGTTGAATACAAGGTAACCCCTTTACCATCCATTTCTTCTGTAACAGATCTAAACCACCAAAATGTAAATGACCATATCTCAAATGCCATAACCAAGATTCATCTAAACTTTCTGTTTTATAAGCATTCAAAGAATTACTTAAATCATTTCTCATAACAAGTGGAAACATCCTATTCTTGGTCATCTCAACTCTTTCAATCAACTGTCTGTTGGGTAATTTATCATAAATTGTGCATACCTTGTTCTTGAAGAATACTCTGTACTTTTTCTCCAACAGTTGTCCAACACTAATAAGATTTCATTTTAAACCAGGCACAAAATAAACATCATCAATATTTCTTCTTTGATTATTCTTAGTATAGACTGGAACTACACCTTTACCATTAAATGTAACCTTACAATCATTCCCCAGTTTTACTTCAGACTGAATACTAGTATCAATAGAAGAAAATAAGTCCCTATTACCAGTCATGTGGTTACTGCAACCACTATCCAAAAATCAAATATCTTTAGCACTTGCCTGAGTGACATTACAAGTCAGGAACATAGGATTTTGATGATCCTCAGACTCATTTGTGATATGTGAAGACTTCTTTCCAGCATTTGCCCGCTTCTTCCAACATTTGTTAGCAAAATGACCAAACTTTTTACAATAATAACATTGTACTTTAGTTTTTTCATACCTCTGATTTTCTTGCTGCCAAGGTTTGTTGTTGCTCCCTCTTAAATTAGGAGGATTCTACTGGAACTTCTGCTCAGACTCTGGTTCAGCTCTGTTGTCCCTTCGAACAGAAAATCAACCTCCTCTTCCATGATTATAAAACCTTCCTCTGCCTCTGCCTCTGGTAATATGAAATTATGATTTGAAGGCATGCCCGAATGATCCTTCTTCATATCTAGATATCCTAGATTCACGAGCAACAAGAGAACCAGTTAACTCATCAATTTGCATTTGACTTAAATCCTTAAATTCCTCTATGGGTACAACAATAGGTTCAAACTTCTTGGGCAAACTTCTCAACACTTTCTCTATAACTCTTTTATTCTCAATATCATCTCCATACTACCTAAGCTAGTTTACAACACTCATTACTTGAGTCATGAAAGTATCAACACTTTCATTATCCTTCATCTTCAGATTTTCGAAGTCCCTTCTTAAGTTCCACAACTTGACTGTCTTCACCTTGGACGCACCTTGATAACTAGTTTCAAGAATGTCCCAAGCCATCTTTGAAGATGCAGCGCTAGCAATCTTCATAAAAATGGATTCATTTAACCCTTGCTGGATTAATCCAAGAGCTTTGTTATCCTTCTTCCCGTTTTCCTTCAGCAAAACACGGTCAGCATTAGACAGAGCCAATTCTGCTGCAACATCAGCTGGCTCAACATAACCATCAATGACATAAGTCCATAAATCCTGAGAACGCAAAATCGTCCTCATTCGAATATACCAGGAATCATATGACTTCTTGTTCAACACAGGAACCTGAATCTGAGAAGCACTGCTACCAAACACAACCATTTATAAAAATTGAAGGAAATCAAATAAACTTCTGTGCAGAAAGAAAATTAGACGCCAATAGGGATAATCTCCATTGAACTAAGCAGAGAACGCAACACGGTATTCTTAACACAATTCGATCAAACATACAGAGCAGCTTCTGCACCCTTCGACGCATACTGAAATAACGATAGTATGGCTCTGATACCATATGTAAGAAACGAGGCCAATCGGGGTTCGGGATTTCGATGAACACGAACACCCAACACCACACACAACAACTCACGAATAGCAAAATGCAAATGGAGTGTGGGGCCCACGCAATATTGGGTTTCGGGGTTCGGGGTTTGCTAACACCTGATGCACAAAACAAAATGACACGATGATTTCCGAATCGTGAAATGAAAATAGGGTGTGGGCCCACTGCTTCGGGGTTCGGGGTTTTGAGATTAAAGAATTCCACAGAGTTTTTAACAAGTAAACTCCAAATGCCGAATTTAATCAAGGAATAAAAAAATGAGTTTACAAACTCAACAACACAAAATTATTAACAAGTAAACTCCAAATGCCGAATTTAATCAAGGAATAAAAAAATGAGTTTACAAACTCAACAACACAAAATTAAAAATGCAGAATGACCAATTTAATTCAAAAATGCTTTCAAGCTCTGTATTTCTATATAGTCTCACCCTCACACAGGATTACAATACGAATCAAGTATTTATAGGAACAAAACATGCCCCTTCGACCTTAGAAAAAATTAAATTAGGGCGGTGATGGTATTTGGTGGCCTGCAAAGGCTAAGGCTGCCACCGCTTGGGATGACAGAGGGTCTCGCATCTTGAAGGGTTAAAACGGCCACCGATCCGCCGTCATAAGGCAGTGAAATGATTACAAACCAACAACGCTCTTCAGGTAGATTTGTACTTATGGCTGGTCTGCCGCATATGATTTCTAGCAACACCACACCAAAACTATATACATCACTCTTCTCAGTCAACATTTGAGTGCGAAAATACTTGCAGAAACATCCCAAACAAAAATGACTTCATTCAGCATCAAGGATTAATATTGCAAACGAAGAATAAGTTATCTGTGGGATATTATACTCTGGATCCAGGTATCCTGGCGTTCCTTTCACCATAGTGGTCACATGTGAAGCCTCCCCGTCGTCAATTGTCATCTTTGAGAGACCAAAGTCGGCTAGTTTTCCGTTCATGTAGTTGTCTAAAAGGATGTTGGAGGTTTTAATATCTCTGTGAATTATCTTTGGGGTGCAACCTACGTGCAGGTATTCCAATCCTACAGAAAAGATAGCATGTGGATAACATGAGAAAGGTGCTCATCAAGAGTACTCTTATGTGAACGACTTTTTAAGATCACAAAAATATATAGGTAATGAAATGAAAGAGTTTTTGATGACAAAATTATATAACTCAAGAAAGCAGTTTAGAGAAAATAATTACCCTGTGCTGCACCTAAAGCTATTTTGAGCCTTGTTTTCCAATTTAGTGCTGAAAGCCCTGCAAAGTAAATTTAAGTTCAAATATGTTTTTTTCTATATATATTCTTGCAGCTTATATGAGGTAACTCAACGAAACAATATTAATTAGAGAAATATTTACCATAAAGGCGGTCCCCTAGGGACCCTCCAAACATGTGATCGTAGATCAGCATCAGCTCTCTTGATGTGTTACAGTATCTCAGTAAAGACACCAAGTTCTTATAATGGATTCTTGAAAGAAGATCAATCTGTCAATCAAGTGAAATGGCCTATACATGAATTTTACTCTGCATATATATTTGTTGTTGTTACATATGAGTGCAGGAAAAAACCAAGAGAGATGCAGATAATGAAGAAATTACCTCGTTCTGGAACTCCTGAAATCCTTGTCTGGAGAATAGTGAGAGCACTTTCACTGCTATCTCTTTTCCTTCAAGTAATTTACCAAAGAAAACCGATCCAAACCCGCCTTGCCCGATCTTCCGACTAAAGTTCTGTGTCGCTGTCATAATCTCTTTTGGAGTAAAGGCCCTACATTTTGTTGTATTGGACACCATAATCATCGAGTAGTCTGCATTCAGAAAATCTTTTATGTAGTCTTCACAAAAGCTGTAGTTTCACAGAGAGGATGCCGATGATGTCGCATATTTAAAGGTGTACAGCTATTGACAATGGGCACAATTAATGATCTTTTAACCTTATTTAACCTTAAACTCTAATATGATGGCTATGCATTGAAGATGCTGGCATTTATCAAGACATCCGTTAACATGTTTACTTTTTAACATTTACCTAATCACATTAAAAAATTACTGTAAGGATATGTATAGAATTAAACCGTGTACCCAAAAGTTTCATATTTACAAATTACCACAAATATTTTATGACACAGGTTCTTAGCCGAACTTTCGGCATTCTCAGCCGCGAATTAGCGGCTGTGCTACTAGAATATTCTAGTTAAAATTCATGTTATATGTAGACCTTCGTTGAGACGTTGTTTTGTCGTGAACTTTTTCCAATATACGACAATACCCACATTGAGACGTTGTTTTGACCTGCATTTTTGCAAATGTACAGGTATACCCATCATCAAGGCTAAAGAAATCATTAAAGCTCCGCTAATGGTTACCCCGAGGACAACACTAAGTTTTTCCTTTCTTGAATTATTCAGGACGCATTTCCCCTTGTGCATACGAATACAAAGGTAGTGGTTTCCAGAGAATCTGCAAATAACAAAATAAAGAGATTTTGAATGAACTTATAGGATAAAGTCTCAACATCAAAATTTGAGAACGGGAATTTGCGGTGAATAAAAATTGACATATTACATTACTTGATATTCAATGAAGTCTTGTGGAGAAGCTCCGCAGGAATTACACCGCTGAAATTATTATTCTCTATAAACCTGTTCGTGACAGTGATAATGATAAAAATGAATGTTATAATATATTGGTAATTAATTTTTTTTATTTTGATCACGAGATGACAAAAGAAGTAGGAAGGATAGACGTACAACTCTACGAGATGACAAAAGAAATAGGAAGGATAGATGTACAACTCTTTAAGGTTCTTTAGTTCAGATAGCCACTCCGGAACAGAACCACTCAGGTTGTTTTTTAGATATATGCTCAACAAGCCAACTAAACAACTGATTTTTTCTTTGTAAAATGGAGAGCCCTTTGTTTTTTTTTTCTTTCTAAAACCATATAATTGACTCATGACTTTGGTTTTTTTTTTGCTTCTAAAACCACATAATTGACTCATGAAAAAAGATCGATCAAAGTTAGGTTAAAACCACACAATTGACTCATGAAAAAAGATCGATCAAAGTTAGGGTTTACGTTTAGAAGAAAGTACTTACAATTTCTCCAACACGGTTAAATTGGAGAAGTTTGGCAAAGATCCGACGAAATTGTTATTCTGAAGTGACCTGGTAATTTAAACACGAACGGATGAATGCGAAGTGAACGATATTACTAAGCTTTTTGAATCGAGATAGACGTACAGATCTCTAAGCTTTTTGAATCGAGATAGCCAGTCTGGAACAATACCACTCAAGTTGTTGTGTTGTAGATATCTTTCTAACCACCGATGGAACTAAATGGTTGCAATTTTCTTTCTAACATGACATCGATCTGGTTTTTTCGAAGACATATTTGACTACTATTAAGGCAGACAACGGAAGCGTTTACGTTGAGAAAACCCTCCAACATAGTTAAATTGGAAAAAATTGGCAATGCTCCCGAAAAACCCACTTACAGTCTGTACCAGTATAAAATTCAAAGACAAAGTATGTTCCTTTCATTAGCCGCACCATTGACTAGTTGGGTATTTTAACTAGGAATATTTCAACTTGAAAAAATATAATGCTACTTACACTCAAATTCCTCTCAAATTCCTTCGAGACAAATTTCTGACAACAGGAGGATTATCATAAACTCTTACAATTTCACATCCAGCTATATAGTATAAACCATAAACAGTATACAAATGAAATGGTTAAACTTACAATTCCGATATTCTTATGTTCGATGATGTGTGATCACAGCGAATTCCTTCCCAGTGGATCAAATAGCAAGGATCTGAAATCCAATCTTTTATGCCAAACCTGCTTTTGATCCCGTCAAGAGGTTCAACTGCAATTTAATAACTACATGGTTAGACATTGAACTATATATCAGTAATTTAAGTATGGGAAGTTTAGTCAGGGCACTTACTATCTTGTGAATATGTTGCCGGTTGGGTATCAACTAGTATGTAAGACTCATAGGCGTTGATTATAGGACTACTGCTGGAGTTACTGGCCTGCTGGATGTCAGGCATTAGTTCATCTGTTTCATTAGATAGGAATGGCAGAATAATTTGGCACCAAAGTAATGATTTGAGACCTATTATCCCCATTTAGAAAGATCTCCATTCAGACATATTTATCTTTTCGATCTCTGCCAAATACAAGAGCAGTAGTGAATTGCTCCCTTCCCATGATCCAACCACGATCGGAAACACTGAGCTGTTTATAACACATGCACTTTGCATTACAGCACTTGGGGGAAGGTTTTCGGTATTTTTTGTTGAAATGGGCTCTTCCGAACTCACAATCCGTACACCAGGTATATCACGAACATTGAAAAGGAAATCTGATGTCCAGATGCGGTCAAAGTTGTCTTCAGGATACCTCCTTGGTTCACCATACAATGCTGTTCAGTTCAATCATTAACAAAAGAATTAACTGCAGAACATGAGTTCTGCATCAAAATTGGCCTTTACATATCAAAGTTGCTCTGCATATTTTTATGGTCGGTGCGAAAGGTTTCTCTTAGATTTCAATTATTATAAGAAAACCTAGAACGAAAAACACAAAAATCGATTACAAGAAGTGAGAGCTGAGCTTGGAATATACTGGTAATTATTTTTAAAAGACGAACTTTTCAATATACCTTAAAATACAGTTATTTGGCCATTTTCAACAACTACATCGAAAAATACAGATATAGTTGCTGATAGTGTGGAGAATGAAGTAAATTTATAGCTGATAAAGACACGAAATGAAATAAATATCAACACCAGCAAACTGTAAACATGAAAATGTTTACCTAACTGTCGATTTTGCACCAAGATCAACTCTGTCATCTGTTAGCAACAATGTTCCTGGCTGAGCCTGTCTATACATGCCATCTTGGAGGGTCCTCAACTCAATAGCATTGACGAAGGGATTGTCACTCTCTGAGGTTCTGATCAAGCAAACATACAACACTCTGCCAGAACTAACAAAGATTATTTCTTCATACGTTGGATCGTCATATGGGGCTGTTATGTTTATG
>JZKD02S1793504.1:0-11333 GCA_000966675.3 Picea glauca | reverse complement strand
AAAAGTTACGACCCCGGGAAGTTGATGCACCAACTTACCCAAACGGGGCCCACATGACTTTTGGCGCTTCATCTCCTAGGGTTAGGTTTTTTGATGTCTAGGACTCTTGGCATTCCTGTTTATTGTAAAAAGGCCTTCAGAGCCTCATTGTAACCATCTTCTTACGAATGCGCGCTGCCGTCACATCTCTTCTCAGAGATAAGCCGCCACCATTCCAGTAAGCTTGTTTCCGCTGCATTTTTACAGTTTCAGCTTATTTCGTGATTTAATAGAAAACCAGTTTTACTGTATCTCTGTTATTTTTGTGTTAAGAACCTATTAATAATCAGTATTCATTTCGTTCTGCTCATAAAATCCGGATCAATGTGTTGATCCTAAACCATCTTCTAGGCCTAATGTGACAAAATTATTGGCTGCGATAAAAGAGGTTATCATACACGAGAATAATAATAATTCTTCCCCACAAAGGAAATTGGTATCGAACATGGAGATTGGCAGGCCGACCCCATTCGGTTACATGGAGAGTCCAGTAAACCCAAAGATATGGTGTGGCGTGACAACATTTCCAACATGAGTAAAGTAGGAAGATGAATGGAAACATAGGATATCCATTCCATGATGTAGATTTAAAGATGTGAACATTTTCCTATTATTCTTACCATAGTAACTTTGAATTGAATTATCAATTTTGAAATATGTATATGATAATAAAAGAAATATGATTCTTTAATAAAGTTTCTCTGGTCGATTGATCCAGGTGGATATTGGTGGCCACCCACCTCTTCCGACTAGCTCAAAATAGTTTTCTGGCAATTTTGGCAATTTACTATTTTTAGCAGTTTTTAACTTCCGAGGCCATTTTGAGGCCCAAATGAAGGTTTTTCGAGATTGAGGTTCTCAATAATAACTGAAGGCATGATTGAGCCCCCAAAATGAATCTCCTCGACAATACCTTTCCAATGATCTATCAAACGCCTAAAACGAAGATCGTATGCAAAAGTTGCGACCCCGGGAAGTTGATGTACTCACTTACCCAAACGGGGCCCACATGACTTTTGGCGCTTCATCTCCTAGGGTTAGGTTTTTGGATGTCTAGGGTTTTTGGAATTCTTGTTTATTGTAAAAATGCCTTCAGAGCCTCATTGTAGCCGTCCTCTTGCGAATGCGAGTAGCCATCACATCTCTTCTCAGAGATAAGCTGTCACCATTCTAGAGAGTCTTTCACTCTATATTTTTACAGTCTTTGTACATTTCTTTCATTAATAGAAATCATGTATTACTGTATATCTTTTTTTATGGTTGCATCTCTGATACATTTATGTTATATTATTGAATATCTGCGATATCTCTATGCATTTCTTTGTTATATCTCCATTCTCATTTCATGTCGAAAATAATCCGGATCAGTGGTATCAGAGCAGGCTGCTCTTGATCATTTTTTCAGTGCATGTCCCCGACGAGGTTCGAGTATAGAAAGTTGGGTCTCGAGCTTGTCTCTCTTGAACATAATCACTCTCACACACCCAAGAAACCCTCAATGGAAGAAGAAAAGAAAAACGACAGAGCAGACAATCTTATCAATCTGTTGCTTGAGCAAGCTCTCACGCGACAGTGGGACAAAATGATGGAGAATTTTTCCCACATCCTTCAATGCCTGCCGATAACAACAGGTGCATATTCATCAAGCAACCACTTTGGAGGCACCTCGCCTTTCAAGTTACAAGTTAATTTTGATATTCTTGTATTTGAAGGACAGATAGATGCAGAAGCCCTAGAAAAATGGTTAACTCTGCTAGAAGATTATTTCTCTATTCACAATTTTTCTGACAAAGAAAAGATCACCTTCACACTCCTTAAATCTCTCCCTCATGTCAAACATTGGTGGGAAACTTGCTGGGAGAAAAGTTCCACATAGGATTCTGGAATATACGGGGTCGATCCCATTTGGGAATTTTTTGTGGATGCAGTAAAGGAATAGTATTACCCTATTGGAAACTATGAGGACCAGTAAATGAGATGGACCACACTGCGACAAGAGAGGGGCCAAGAAGTTCTGGAGTTCACCAATACCTTCCATACCTTACGAACCAAGCTGTGTATCAAATACTCCGAGCAAAATTTGGTTCTGAAATATCGTGGGGCTCTACACAGATACATCCAGACTTAAATGGATTTTTTGGACATCTCATCACTTGGTGCTGCTTATCGATATGCTGCTAAAATTGAGTAGAAATTTAAGCACCAGAACAAACGGGATTTTGGATTTGTAAATCCTCAACAACTAAAGTATGACAAAGACATCCCTAACAAATAGTCTCCCAAAAACTAGTCCAAGACACAGGAAAAGAAGGGTCACAAGAAGACAAAGAAGGACACCAGAAAATGGTGCGATTTCCATAAAATCCCCTAGCACAATAGTGATGAATGTCGCTCAAAACAGTCATTGGTGGCCGAGATCAAAGACAAGGAGCTGAACCCTGATTCAGAATCCGATTATGAAAATACTAGTAAAGGACATATCATTGACGCAGACCCCACTGCTATTGTAGCAACCGCAACAATTCAACGAGAAGACCCAACAGATCCCAAAGAGGGGGAGTGCCTTTTTCATTCATAGATGTGGGTGAAGGGGACCCCGCTGCATTTTATTATTGATAGTGGAATCCAGAAGAACCTAATCTCAGCAGAGGTCATCAAACAGTTGGGATTGTCAACAACACCACACCCGTAGCCATACAACATCGTGTGGCTTCGCCAAGGACGAGATCTCTATGTCAGCCAACAATGTCGATTGTCATACGACATCCAACCCTTCAAGGATGAGGTATTATGTGATGTTTCCCCACTGGATGTTTGTGATGTTCTCTTGGGCCAACCATATATGTGGAAGCTCCATGTTTTTTATGAGTCTCAACCCTGTAGTGTCATTGTTTCTATGGGGGGTCATCTCTACAGAATACCAGAGGTAGTTCCAACTACTATTCCACCTAAAAAGTGCCACAAGTTAGTATCTGATACTGCAAAATTTAGCTTCTTCACAATATGTTCAAAAGGAGAACAGAAGGACACTGCAACCGCTATAGCCTCGCCCCAAGCACCTTCTATCAAATAGTAGAAAGTCGACAAGGTTGCAGCAAAGTGCAAAGATTCCTTCTGCACATCGTCCTCTCATGTAGCTTGACTTGTTGAATGGCCTTAGCCTCAACAGGTTCATGACAAACTTCCACAAACTGAGTAGCGTGACGTCTCCAGCAAGACAAGCAACTCACCAAGATGTAGATTCAGCAAACACTTTTCCCTCTCCCCCGGGAACTCAACAAAATGGATACCATTGCTTCCTAAGGAGGTAGGATTTATCCAGGTGGAAGGTGTCCTTACATTTTGGTCTCATGATTCTTTTGAAATTATCTAAGTCATAAGTAGTACAACTACTACTTTGATTTTCTCAAAGTCATAAGTAGTACAACTACTACTTTGATTTTCTCTAAGTCATAAGTAGTACAACTACTACTTTCATTTTTTCTTTTCCCATCTTTAGTTGGGAGAATCTTTTATACGATAAAAAATCAACTTATGTAATTTAAATGCTCATATGCTATGCGGTTGTATTTCAGTTCTTCCATAGTGGGCTGATTCATTATCGTTATCATATGATAGTTATATGTATTTTTTGAAAGGATCGCTAACACTCCTAACTTTTTGTAAAAAAAAATTGGTGTACACAATACAATTATGGTTGACATTATTTATCCCAAAAAAAACATACATTAATATGAATACTCTATTGGTGTGAGACAAGTGGTTTTGGCTTAAATGTTTAGTAATTAAATATATTTATATGGCATGAGCTATTTGAAACTTTTATTATTACGATGATGATGATAATCAACGTCCACTAAGACCGAATTGGTCTATCGGATCTTAAGAGGGTAAGTGATTAATTGTGATTCTTTAGAATTTTGTTTCTTTGCTCGAAAAGAATTAAGAGAAGCTTTCCAAAAAAGAGAAGTCTACAAAGGTATACATACCCTACCCTACCCTCTCTGGATTTGAACTTGTAAATTGTCACATACATTTAGATTTAGCTCCATTTGGGATATCATAGTTTAATACTTCATTATTTAGACAAATACGAGGACATGTTTCGACTCTATCAATTTCAGACGAGAATTTAGCATTTAAAATTGAATCACTTCATTTTTTCTTTCAAGGGAGACCATTATGGTCTTATACTATATATATAGATTTGGTCAAATTTAGTTGTTTAATTTTGTATTTTTTCTCTTATCATCTTTTTCTAATTCTATTTCGAATCAATGTTTTTTTATCTTTTCTTTTCTCATTTTTTTCTAACTATATCTCGAATCAATTTTCAATGAACTAACTTCTTAGCTATAAGGTGACAAATGGATCAATGAAAGTGGGGTAGTGATATAGTCCCCATCAAGATTTGATTCCTCAAAGAATTGGTTGACACGTTTCCACAATGTCTCCTCTTAGCCACCCTATATATATATATATATCTATATATATATCAAAATGGAAAAAATTGGACCACAATAATAGAAAAAATATATAATCATAAAGTAAACCTGTATAGACTCATCTTAACCCACAACAAGGAAAGCACCAGTTGTTCCAGAGGTTTTCATGAAACCACTTCCCCCTTCTCTATTTTTAGCAGAGGTTTCTAATGGAGTAGAGCAACTAGAGGTTTTTGCAAATGTTTTTTTTTTTTTTTTTCCGATGCACTTCAGCCATATTATTATACTAGTGTGCTCCATTAACACTCACATCAGTCTATAACCTTACCACTGGCATTGAGTTAAGTTTAAAATAATGACCATTTTTCAAGAAATATTTGTCGGTGCATCCAATATATTAAAAAACATCGGTTCACAACCATACCAGGTGCATTGTGCTAGGTCTATAATTTCTCAAAAAAATTATTATCAATGTGCCCACTAGATTTAACCGCACTAGTGGGTAACTTTGCATACACACTGAATTAAGTTAAAATATTTTGTAATAAAATATCAATGTTTTTTCAAAGAAATACTTTTTGACATGTATGATATATTAATCCACACCAATGCATAACATGACTAAGCACCATGATGTAGGTTTAAAAAATTAAAAAATATAGCAAGCATGCCCTCTACCTATACACCCACTAGTGTGTCGAGATATAGGGTGCACCGAGTTACGCTATTTTTTTTTTTGTAATATAATGTCATTTTTTTTTCAAAAACACTCTTTGATGTGTCCTATAGATTAACTTGCATCAATGTGTAACACTACCAAGCACACTGATGTAGGTATAAAACATATTTAAAAAATATAATTGGTGCACCATATACCTATACATGCACTGGTGCATTGGGATATAGGGTGCATCGTGGTAGGGTAAAAAAATCATTGAACTAAAATTTCATTTCTAAATTCCAATTGGTGCTTTAATCCATATAAGCCTTGATGCTCACTATCTCCCTACAATTTCCTCATTGTGTGGTACTATCAGATTGTCTTATTTCTCAATTACTTTGCTTCCATGGTGGATTTCCATTTGTTTTGGAATTTTTCATATGGTACTAAATTTTCATGTTTTTCTCTACACAAAAACCATACCTCCTTGACAGATAAGAAACTAGGTAAATTGATTTTATAAGCCACACTAACACATGGAAATCCACATCTTGCACCATTGGTGAGTGTTTTTATAAGCCACACTAGCATGTGGCACTCCACATCATTGTAAGCACACTAGAGAGTTAAGTTTAATGTTCTTAAATTATTAGTGCACACATAGATGCATAACACACTGTTCCTATATATATAGCCTTAGTACATGATGCACCCAAGCATTCCAAGAGCACCATACAATTCTAAGAACGTGCTTGTGAATTTCCCTTGTTGTCTAGTGTGCTAGTAAATGTATAGAGGCACTAGGAGTGGTGCCCTATTATGACATGTGCACCACACACCCTAAGTAACAAAACCAAAGGATGCTGGTGCGTTTTGTCATTTGTAGCTCATCATAATTATCAATGCATTGGAAAATATTATGGTGTGTTGACATTGGTGTGCGATAATAAAACTAATCATCGATAGGTAAATCACATAGACAATGTATATTATTTTTAAGGCTTATTAGTGAATGAGGTTTTTAGTAAGAGCACCATTATCGGTGTGGCATTATAAATACAACACACTAGAATTGTTGGTACACTTTGGAAATTGTAGCACAATGTATATGGTGCATTTAGTTCAAATGGGCGCAACGATCCATTTAACACATTTTTTATGCAAAAAAACTGAAGTTCAATATTTAATGAATATTGCAAATGGTAATTTAGTATATATTGTTTACTTTATAGATATATTTTCCCAATGAGATTTGTATCTAAATTGGGGATGACCACAAAAGTAATAAGTTGACCCGTATAACTTCATGCATATATGGGAAGCCTAAGAGAGGGAGATGATATGTTCCCTCATTTTGTTACGCCTCAGACTCATGTCCTTTTGTGATCTGTAAATGAGATATTTATAGCCCACTCTCTTCACCAACACAGATAATGTGTAGAAATACTTTTGATCTCTATTTCCCTATCTCGTACCAAGATCTTTATTCTAGGAATAGAGACAAGGGTTATCTTCTCTATGTGATGTGGCTGCAACAACCCACATTTACTTTTTCTTTTACAAGAGAAGGAAAGGGGGCCCCTACTAAATTTTCAACCCTATTGCCTAATCCTCTACCACTTGAACCTAATGTTATGTCTTTGCATACCTTGAGGGAGTTGGGGGTTTTATCTTGTTGGATGATTATTTTGATTGTTCCTTTTGATATGATGATTTTAAATGTCTTCGTGATGCTTATTTAACTATGATGTTTCATTGACATTTTTTTTAAACTCTTTGTTGATTCTGAAGTGTTCGATGATTCTATGTGGCTGCAAGGTCTAATGTTCTATTTCATATCTTGGATGAGGTTGTGGCTAGTTATTTGTTGATTGACTAATTCAAATTCTACATCCTCTTGCTGACATGTTATGCTTCATGACTTCATACTTATGCTCTTGCATATGGATTCTACTCTTCTTCTTTGAAATAGCTTATGTAGTCTTAGAACACTCATCTACAGTCACCATATTATTGTTCAATAAAACTAACACTCTCTCATAAGTTGGCTTAAAGGAAGGGAATATATTTTTTATTGTATTGGCTAGTATTATTTTGATTGCATGGCTTATCTCATTCTTTTTTTTTGTAGGAGCAGGTGTGTAAGGATACTTTGTTCGCATGACCACTCCAACATTGAGAGGCATGTGGGAAATCTGTTGATCCTTTTCTAGAACCTTGAATTTGATCCTTACCGAGCTTACATCGAAGCTTCATCATCCATGGAATTCACACTGTTCATTGTCAGAGTCCTCCTTCAGAGTTCATTTACTCCTAATATCAAAAATCACTCCAATGGTTGGGATTTCATTTCACTCACTACTCGATTGAAGACCTGCATTCGTTCTTGAAAATTGATGGCCTTACAACTACAATACCCACAATACATAAATTAATTTAAGTTCCTTAGTTTGCGAATGTTCCTTCACTGCCTCAGATCGAATCCTTATCTTCTTCTTTCACATAACGATGTAGTTCATAGCTGAATTCTTTAGTGAATCATGCATGCTCTTTTGAAGCTAAGCCCCTTTTCCTTCTAAGAAACCAACATCAGAAACACATGCTTATTACTTTGCAAAGTTTCGCAAGATTAAACCTCAAGCGAATTCCCAAAGAGAAACTCTCTTGATCCGTCGATCTTTTCCTTGAGTGAGTAGGCAGATCTTTTTCATGCAACAGTATTCGGGTTATAAGTTTGGATGGTCGGAGTTAACACTCCAAACGGTCTCCTTCAGACTATGAATGAATTTAAATTGTGACTGTTGATCATCACTGAAAGGACGATCTAGATCTTTCACATGAAAAATGGAGCTATGAGGGAATATTCCTAGATACCTCTTGTCGATACCTTTAAACTTCACAAATTTTCTGGATGCCGAATTGTTAGCTCCGACTACATGTCATCACTTTTTTCGGGATTTAACCTTCAACAAGAAAATCGAAGAAGGAATATTCTTTTATTCTTTTCTTCGATTTCTTTTCACTGACATATTAGAGCAGACTGTGAAATATCTCCCCTGATGGATGATGTATATTTATCCATATCTATTGAATGGCTAGATCTTGCTCTGGGAGTTAATATGTCGGGATGGGATGTGAACAGGAGATAGGAAGAATCCGATGCAAATATCTAAATTCACACTCTAACATTTTCGAGGTCTGATGGAAAATTGACCAGAACTGTTGATCTGGTGGGTTTTCTCTTTTGTAGGTTCAATACTTAAGGATCCAAATTAACCCACAGGCTTGGTCAATGGATTTTTAGTGAGGAGTTTTAAACAACCATAAATTTGACTACAAATGTCAGAATGAGGCCCGCCATACCTCATTAGAAATGTATCAAACATAGGCATGCAATGTTATGGGTCTCCAGGTCGAACAAATGATATAAGACATTAGAAAATAGAGAAAACCGACAACCATGTTTGGGGGAAAAAATGACCATACCAACTTCAAGCAGTCATATCTGGGGCTACGAGTAACAAAATCAAGTCCATGATAGCTCGATAGAAAGCTGGAGAAGAGAATAAAAAGTTGGAATATAAAATGGGGGAATATTGAAAGTGTAAATTTCTTGAAAATGCAAAACAAGAACATAGCTTGAATTCAGATGAAGAACGAGGCATGGAGACTTCAAACAATTTTATATTGAGCTACCGACAACAAAATTGAGCTAGGAATAGATCAACGGAAATATGAGACAGAGGAGAACAAGAAAAAATGATATTGTTCAACATATCCAAGCCAAATACACCCATAACAACACAAGAAATTCAGAAAATGACCCAACATGCAGAGTGAATAATAAATTTAAATAGATAACATTGGTAAACTGTCATAGGGTGAATGTAACCACCTGGGAGTCTCTTCAACTCCCATTTGTAACTCCTACATCTACATTTTCAAAATTCCAGAGAAATTTGAAATGTAAAAAAGACAAAATTAGGGAAAAACGAAACGAATGGTCATGAGAATTGAAGAGCCTCTCTCTTGTTCTATAAAAGGGAGCTAGTTGAATGTATCCTGATTTTTTCCCTTTGTAACAAAATATGGTATTTTTTCTTCTGAGTAATAAAGAGCAGGAGGATTTTTGCAGTCATAACTGTATGCAAGTGCTTGTGGGACTATTTTGCACTTGTATTTGTGTTTTAAGTTTTCTGGGTATTGATCATATGAACTATTTATGTGCTTAGTATCTATAATACTTTATTGTTGTGATTTCTTATGGGTGGAGGAATGATGTTAAATATTTCATTTTCAACTATTTGAGATGATTTCTGCAATATTATTGTGCTAACATGTTAGGGTTGTCATGAACTATTTTTGTTGTCTATACATTACCTTTCATTGTACTCATCTATTAGCTTTGCTCTAGGGATAGGTTAGAATTAGTTATATTAGATTAGTCAGATTTTAGTTAGATTAGACTTAGAATTAGTTCAAACTCTTTGTGGGGAAAATTGATGTCTTTCCCATTTTTATTATTTTAATTTTGAGCGGCACCGAGGCCCATAAAATTGCCGGAAACACTACCCCAAATGAGAGTAGGTTTGATTGGGACCTGCCATCAAGTGTTTTCCCTCATCTAATTGAATGGGTCATTCTGGCCCTTCAACACTATGTAACCTTTTCCTTCTACAATGGACTCTATTCTTTCGATGGATACAAGACTGATAACATGCCTACCAAAGGCCCACTATTGTCTGGTGTAACCTGCACTCAATGACTAATTGCAAAACTCTTTGTTCACTATCCTTTAGCTGGCATATGATGATGGTTTTGTTTGAAGTCTTTGTAATGCAAAGGATGTTACCAATCCATGATGATGTATGAAAGGATTCAAGGCTTGAGCTCTTTCATGTTACCTCATACTTTCCATACTATGTCACTCTGGTGCCAACTAGGTCACACACTCCAACTCTGTATGTGAAAAACTATGTCAAATATTCTATCCAAATACTCACATGTATCGTGGGGATATGAACATGCAATTTCTTATCAATCTTATGGAAGCTTATGCTTTGTATAGTATTAGTCCAATTAGTTTCTAAGGGAGTTGATTTCTCTTCTGTGGTGTGAATATTATTTACTCATACTATGTTGTTCCAATACATTCTAATCTTCTAGTTCTCATAGTACTAAAGGTTTTTCTTATTGTGCAAAACAACATGCTTGGCTTTCACTTGCCTATACTTCAAATGAACCTTGTTTCCAAAAATAAAAATAAAAATGTTCTCAGACACTACTTTATTGAATCCAAAGTTCAAACATAGAATTATGTCTCTATGGTTTAGGTATTGCCCATGTTCATCTTTTTTCAAGGTAAAAATGCAAGCATTTCCCTTTTTACCAAAGCAAACATCAATTATGCAACTCAAAATAGAGCTTTCATCCTTCAAATATTTTAAATCTAAATTCCAAAATATCCACTTAGAGAATGCAATGGTTCTCACACAAAGAAATCCAAAGCTTCTAATCATTAATGTGGTTCACCATATGATAGTGATATTTGGATTTTGTGTATACATGATAAATCCTGTCTGGACTTGTTCATGATCAATCCTATCTAATTGAACAAATTCAACTACAAGGATATCAATTCCGCTATTAACCAATTACTTATTCACATCACTACCTTCATGAACATACATAAGTCTAATTTTGAGTTCAATAATATTCACAATCTACCCATGGTTCTTTATCATTGTATTCACACACACTCCATCCAACTACTCAATTCTCCTTTAGCAATCAATTTCAAACACAAAAATAGAAAACAAGTGAATCAATGATGAAATAAGCACCTAAGACATCTCGTACAATCATTGTATATTTGTTTATAGCCTCTGGACATCCCCTTCTTTGTAATTGATGGTCGTAAGGCATCTAGGAAAGTGGTAATGGTCCTAGAAAACCAAATGGGAAAACCAAATTTGAATGGATGCTCAGTCTGTTTTTGGCAATCTCTAGTAATATGGAGAGATGGGGGGTAAGGGAAGGCTAATAACCATGGCCCTTCGCTTCCCATTCCTTAGCCTTCTCTGCTATTCATTTTTTTTCTTTAAATCTTTTAATGATCACATTTTCCCTTCTCATTTCCTTTTGTCTCATTCAACATTTACATTTGCATTGGTTTATAATGTTTTCTA
>JZKD02S1793493.1:47219-100184 GCA_000966675.3 Picea glauca | reverse complement strand
GAAATTGTAAAATATTTGTGCGTAGATTTGTTCCCTAGTGCACAGTATTCTACTTGATCTGAAAAGATCTGTGCTAAAGAGAGAAGGCCGGATTTGAAGGAAAGAAGCTCGATCTGAAGAAAGGAGGTCGAAACTGAAAAAAAGAAGCAAGATCTGAAAGCTTTGTGCTCTAAGAAAGGTAAAAGTGGAAACTTCTCACTAAAAGAGGTAAGATCTGCAAGCTTTGTGCTCTGATAAAGGTAAGAATAGTTAAAAATTCTTAGATCTGAAAGCTTTGTGCTCTGTAAAAGTAAGATAAGTGGAAATTTTTGTTTCTAGAGTATGAATCTAGGTATGTTTGATAGATTTTGTCCTAGCTTAAAAACTAGGGCACTAATAGATGAAAGAAGATTTGTTATGAATAGATCTGATAAGAATAATGCAAGATATGTTATACATATGCATTAAAATAATGTTTGGACTAATAAATGGATGCAGGACCCTAGAAATAATTTGTTGCGGGTCAACTCATACGATCCTAGTGCGCGGTACAGAAGAAGTTGGGGATCATTTAAAATAAAGAGAGGATTAACCCTATGTTATAGTTGCAGAAGACCATGACATATTGCTAAGGAATGCCCTGGAAGAAGACCTAGTTGTCTTTGTTGTAAGGCTATGGACCATGACGTATTGGATTTCCCTAGAATGATCGCTAAGCTTGAAGGAATGAACCTGAATCAAGAGAACCCTAAGGCAGATCCAGAAAAGGTAGAAACCCAGAAAGAATCAGAGAAAGTATTGATACAGATGAAAGAAACCTTGAATGACCACCGACATGTCATCTTATCAGAGATCTTCAAAGAGAAGGAATGCATCAAAACAAGAATAGGGGAGTTCGACATTGATTGTGTTCTAGATGAGGAAACACAAATGAATATTATGCCAGAGAGAACTTGGGAAGCTATAGGAAGGCCTGCTATGATCCCTTCACTAGGAGGAATAAGTTTATTCAGAGGAAAGATAGTAAACCTATGTGGAAGTCTCGCTCGGATACCTATGACTGTCAATGGAACTTCGACAGAAGAAGACTTTGAGATTATTAAATTTATTGAAGACAACGCCCTGTTTACCATGCTAATAGGAAAACCTTGGATTGATAGAGATCAAGCAAGACGAAAGGAATAAGAAGAAGTTTTGAAATAGAAGAAGCAAGAGTTAAAAGACTTTATGACTAGAAGGATCGCGCACTTGATTGAGGAATAGAAGAGAAGATCGCAGATATTTAATACTAGAATCCCAGATGTCAAAGCTAAAAGAAAACTAGAGGATCCTCAAAAGATTGAAGAAGTATTATCCAGGAACCCTAGGAAAGAATTTCAACAGCGCGAAGTAACTAAGACCAAAGAAGAAAAGAATCAGAATGAGAAAATCATTACCAAGATGAAGCTCACTGGAAAGAAGGCTAGAAAGTTAAGAAAGAAAAGGGTTAATATTGAAAGGTTACAAGAGGTTCTAGGGGAGACTTTGTAGAAAGAAAAATTGTAGAATTGGAGCTTCGCCAAGATATCATAACAGCGACACATGGCAATTTTCCATGACGAAGCAATATAGCCGTTGGGATCAATATATCTGTTCGACTTCTTCTCTGAACGGACAGAAAAGCAATAAAGGTTCGTCATCTGACCATTGGACCATGCCATAACGAATTGAACATGAGTTAATGGAGGCTCATACCCATTGCAAGCCAATCGTTGTCAATTTACCTATTTAGCTCGTCATGCCATGCACCGAGAACACTTTTTCCAACTGAGAAATCGAGCCCATAGACTAAGCCAAGTTTATACAGTGATCATTGTGCTATCATTCTCTATCTCATTACCATGTCTAAGTTGTTCCCCGATCCCGCGAATTTTTTACCCCGAGTGCGTATGTCGAAAGCATTGAGCACTGCAGAGAAATCCGCTGAGGAATTTTTTATCGACTTGATGACAGAGAGATTCATGTCAGAGTGAGGGTTTTCTACAAGTGTACAAGCATCATTGACGAGAGGACTACAGGCCTCTCCTTCCACTGCTCAAGCTAGTCCATCCCAGCTAGCTAATGAGAAACGAACGAAGCACGGATATGATATCGTGAATGCTAAGTTGATTACGATCATTCTACCTGCTTATCTACCACCTCTGAGTGCCTCCATCAATTGTGACAGTGTACCCTATGAATTTGAGTATGCTTTGATCAGTGCGTACCTTTTGAAATAAGTGCACGCAGTCATGTCGACTAGGATAAGCTCACCGTGTTGAAGTTCAATGACTTCAACCTCGACAACAGGAAGGTTTACAGTATGATCATCCCTCATAAATATCTGACGTGAACCAAAGGAAAGAACTCCAATATTATCGCTCAATCATGGACTTAGAACCTCGCACAATCAACCCTACTTAATGTAATGAAGATTCCTCACTTCGAGAGGCATCAAGAAGTGAACGCATGTGTCAAGTTGTTGATGTCCTGCTATCATGGAGGATACTTATGGTTGAACCACCGCATCACAGTGGATCCAACTTTGATCAATCGGATCATAGGGCTAAGCATGCAGGGCCCCGACCCATAGGATTTATACCCCAAAAAGACTGCAGATTGTGCTCTCGCCCAGAGGATAAAGGATACATACGAAGATGTATAGAAGGGCATGCAAGGCTACAAGGTAGCCTCTATCCAGAATGGTGCAATGTGCCTTGCCTGTCATTTGATCGCAGGAAAGCTAGTTTGCAAGAACCAACCGACCCAAGTAACCGGATTTGTACTCAACCTCGCAGGGAAGTGCACAGAGGGCCTACATATGAATTGGGCCAAATACTTGGTGAACCAGCTAGAATTGGACTATAGGGAAGCACGGTACCAAGGGTACAAGTTCCATTTTAGCTGGTTGCTTATATTAATCGCTTTCATCGCATAGGAGATGCCAAAAGGTGCAACCTTCCCGGATGTCAAGCCCTTTGAACCAATGGTCGCGAAGTTCAGTACGTTGTGGTATTCCAGCGACATGAACAAGCAGTGGAAATCAAATTTCATCTTCCACACGTATTATAACATGTTGAAGGTATCCATATAGGCCATGCCTCGCATAATCTTGAACACACTTCACAGGTTTAGGCCATTGATGAAATTCAACATGGACCACCACTTCATCTACATCACAAAGAATGCTAATGAGAATCACCAATAGCTACAGTCATACTATAAGTTAATGAAGGATGACTTAGAGGATATTACCAAGGAATGGTCGATGGACCTCCTTGTTCCATTGGACCCCACAGAGATGTCCGATGTTGACAGACCTGAAACTCCGTCGGATACAGTCGGACCTAACAAGATAAAGAATACCAAAGAGGTCGACGATTTAGACAGTGCATCCGTAAAGACTGAGTCTATTTCAGCCGAGCAAGGAGGTGATGGCACAAAAGTAGAGAAGAATAAAGGTGAGGTTGCGCCGCTAAGAGAAGAGGAGGATCCCTCAAAGAAAAGGAAGGTATCCCCTCCGAAACCTTCTTCAAGGAAGATAATGAAAGAAACTAGAACCAAGTTTGAGACCACCCTAACCTCAGACGACTTTGACTTCATCATCGTTGCATTGAACGATGCTTCATTGGAGATAGCAGAGAAGCAGGAAGCCAAGCAGGAGGATGTGTTCAGTCGCATCAAGGCTGAGCTTCAAGAAGTGTAGCAGGCACTACAATCCAACTGTGCAGTATCCACTGTGCCTTTGAAAGTTGGAACACCAGAACTAGGTGATGAGCCTGCTCAATTACACTAGATTGTTGATACAGTTGAAGCTCACCTTCGACGAGCTCAATATGAAACAGCACAAGCCACCTGGGCTTTAGCGCAAGTACAAAAATACCTTGAGGACCAAATAAGTGCTACAAAAAAGGAAAATCGAAATGGGATAAAGAGAAAGAAGAGCTACAGCAAAGCAAGGAACAGTTGCTCATTGAGCAACTTGAAGTTAAGGAAAGGGTCAATAGAGCACTTCGCTTTGTGACAATCATCGAAGTATAGACCAAAGAACAAGTTCCACAGTAGGTGGTATAACTCGAAGAGGTAATCCAGAAGCTCCAACAATGCATCACAAAACTAGAGCTCCGCGTTGTACCCGAAACCCCTCAATAGATAAGAGACCAAGGAGAAGCAACTGATCGCAACGCAGTGAGCATATTAAAATATCTTGCATTGGAGTGAAAGTAGCTAAGTAAACAGAGCACCCAAACATATGAAAACCTTACAGAGAATCCATAATTACAAGTGTTGGATTCGCAGCTCCAAGAATAAAAATAGCATGCGAATACGCTACAGGCACAGTTGAAGGCCCTGTCAATAGTAGATAGAATGAAGACGTCTCATAAACAATGCACAGCTCAGCAGCAAGTTCATATGATTCAAAGAAAAGTGACAGAAGTCACTCAACGACTTCAACCTATGCAAGACAAGGCGTGTCTATTGTTTACAGAAGTCGAGAGCCAAGGAGCAGAGCTAGACCAGGTCATCCTCACATAAGAACAACACTTAGAAGGAACGGTGAATGACGCAGTGATCCAGGAGTTCACCGAGCAAGAGGCCATAGCAAAGCAGCAAGTCGAAGCAGCTTGGGCAAAGCTCGAGGCATTCAAGGCAGAGTTAGTTAGACCAGAGTGACTCAGGAAGAGTCATAGGTGAGTGTTGGGGGCTTGTTAGCCCTTGACCAAGTTTTGGGAGTTTCTTGGTCATGTTGACCTATTTTTGGACTTCGACGGACTATCTAAGGAGGAGCACAAGACGAAGCGGAGATCATGAGATCGTGGCCCCCTTTTGGGCCTCTTTTTAGGGTTTTGGGAATATGTAATGGGAAAGGGATGTCGACCCGTGGGTTTACCCATGTTTAGGCCTATTTTGTATATATAAATAGATGCCTAGGCTAGGGAAAAGAGGAGGAGGTGAATGAAAGGATAAGTTCTATATATAAGTGATGTGAATGTATTCTAAGTGCAAGTAGGGTTTTTGATGCTTTGCGCATGATTGTAAGAGACTTACAGAGCTGAGTGCAAGTAATTGTGACAGATTGTGAAAGGCTTAGTGTTGTAATGCAGGGAAGAAGGATCTAGTGAGCTACGCAGATCTTTTGTCCTGTGCAGAGTAAGGGTTTTAAGGCTATGTGTTGTAACAGATTGACTAAAGGAAATAAAGAAGAAGAGTTGGTAGACGTAGCCCAGGAGGGGGGTGAACCACATAAACATTGTGTTATCTTGCTTGGTGCTTGTCTGAATGTGTTTATGTCTTATTTTCTTAGTTCTTTGAGATGATTAGATAGATCTGCTTATTCTTAGTGCTAATGATGTATAGAATGTTATATCTAATGTACATGAATATGCTAAGTGCTTGATCAGTTACATCTAAACTATTTTACTTATGCTAAAATTATTGTATACGGTAGAGTACTGTGAATACTGTGAGGCTCTATTTTCTTAGTGAAGTAGACAATGATTGCATGTTAAAGAAATGAAGGTGATAATTTCTTTATTAAGTAGTACAATCATAGATCTGTGTCCCAACTAAGGTTGCAGACACTTGAGTCCTGCAACCACCCCTACCTCTACCTCGGGTGATACTTAATCTGCTTCTCAAGTGTTTTTGAAAGGGTCGGTAGTTAGGGTTTTGTTGGTGCGTTGTTGGTGCGTTGAACCCTGGGTATTCCCCTGTGCCAACAATAATTAACGAGGTATATAATTTTAATCAAAATTAATTATCCCTAATAGGGATTAAATGATTAGTAAAGAGTGGGATTTTATTATGATAGTGATTAATCAATTTAATAGGCCTATAAGAGCTTGACAAGAGTTAACCTCTGGGTGGGAAAGTCTTTGTATGCTATGATGATGTGATTAGTCGGGTGGCAGGGATCCACGTGGATGCCACATGGTGATGAGAGACTCTAGTCGATGAAGGCTTAAATAACTTTGAAGGACCATAACTTGCGATCCAGAACTCAAATTTGGACAAATTTATAGTCATTGGAAAACCCTCGTCGAATTGAAGGCGATGTAATCCTAGTTAGAGGGATTCGATATGATTGAGAAAATCAAAAAATTTATACCCCATCCCTCAAAAATGTACTTAGGGGTCGGGTGTGTGACATAGTATAATTTTGTTCGGTAGTCGACAAGTTTCTATTGGAAAATGCAAAGGGATGATCCAAACCTTGTTCCTTTGGATGAGGTAGAACTGTGCATAATGCTATAGATGATGCATATATGTGGACATGGAATTCCTTCTTCCAATATGGAAATACTAAAATTGGTGCAATCACTAGTTTCTACTTCAAGATATCTAAACTTTGTTGGCATTTCTCGTTCCATTGAAACTTGACCTCCTTCTTTAACAATTTTTTCAGTGGGGTCGTGATCTAAATGTATCCTCTAATAAAATTTATGTAGTACCCTGTGTGACCCAATGTTGCTCGTAGTTGTCACACTGAAGTAGGTGGTGCAAAATCAACAATAACATCAATCTTCGCAGGATCAACCAAGAGTCCTTGTTTACATACTACATGGCCCAACAAGATACTAAATGGTATGCAAAAAATACACTTCTTCAAGTTCAATGAAATTTGGAATTGTCTACATCTATCCAACATCAAGCGTAGAGTTTCAACATGGTCTCTTAACAAACTGAACACTCTCCAATCATCCAAATATACTTCTAGGAATTTATGAATAAATTCTTTAAAAGTTGTGAAAACAACTCAAGAAAATATGGTGGCTACATTTTTCAATCCATAAGGCATGATTGTGTGTTGATAACATCCTCATTCTATCGCAAAAGTTGCCTTATGCCTATCCTCCTACGCAATCTTAATATGGTGATATCCAGATAATCCATCAGTAAATGAGTAAGCTTCCTATCCTCCTACACTCTCCAAAACTTCATCTGTAAATGACGTGGGAAATGGGTCATGTAACCAATCATCATTCAATTTATGCAGATCCATGCAAATTTTGATTCCACATGTTTATTGTCCTGAATCACCATCAGACTGATCCATTCTGACTCTGCAATAGGTTCAATAATCCCAACTTCCAACATCCTATATATTTCTTCTTTCACTTTCTACTTATATGTTGGGTTTAATTGGTATGGTATCTGCTTCACTAGCTTAGCATTCAGCTTCAAAGGAATCCTCATCTCCCCTAGATCCCTAGTAATTCCTTTCATTTTTGAAAATGTAGTTGGAAAACGGCCTTGGTATTTGCGTAGTAAATCAAAAATATTCTCAACATTTTCTTCATTCCAGGAATCTCCAATGTTTCTGAACTTGGGATTATCCTTCGTACCAATGTTCACCTTGTGGGTTTTTAAAATCTTTGCATACTCATCAGTTTCAATCTCAGGACCGTCTACTACATGCTCTCCTTCAGTTTCTAGTATTTTCAAGTTTCTCAGGTCTTCATCTTCCTGGTCTTCTCTAGCAATGTTATAGCATTCCAAAACCTATTGAACAGTCATAGAATATATGGGTGCACTACATAATGGTATTGGTATCGTCGAGTCTTCTGGTGTAAATATATTGTTCTTGATATTCTGCGGAGTTGTTTCTATTGAAGGGGTATCATATTCAAACTTGAAATTTACCTTGAAGTTGTGAGTAAAATATTTCCAGTCCAGTGTTCCTCTGTGTACTTCCATTTCTATATACCATTTGTTCAAGATCACATCCAAAGTGTGTACAAACAAGTGCATCCATTCTTGATTAGGTATTGACCTCCATGTTGTAGTGCATTGTGTAAGATGATTTGTAGGACAACTCAAACTAGTATACTTTTACGCACTATATTCAGTTTATGTCCCGAACCTAACCTATAACAACCTTTTTCATTACTTCCATCTATTCTATCCTTATGTGCAGCCCACCATCTTGTCGGAGTCGCTTTCAATGCAATGTCTGAAGCTAGCAGTCTTTGTTGGTCTAGTATCTGCAATTAAAATTCTTTTACAAAAATATCTACATTTTTTATTCCATCATACTTCATGGGATCACATACCTCATTTCCAATCTAGCACAATGAGTGGATAATATGAGCACATCTCCTTGTAGATACTTCATGTAACCATTATTTCCAATGTTCCAAGGCTTCTTCTGAATTTGACGTGCAAGAATTGATACTTCACCAACTGAGTACACCCTTAGTAGTGGGATTAATATAGTCATCCATATGCACAGTCACATTGTAAAGGTTATTGAGTTCTTTTCCCATTTCTGGTTCCACATATCATCTTCCTTCTATGGGATCCAATGGTGCAGTAACTCTCAAGTATGCTACTTCAAAGATCAATTGTCTATTTTTTGGATCAATAATGGTTTGGTTATCGAAATCCCAATCGAGTCCAAGTAGCATTGGATAAGGTTTACTACTATCCCCTATCTTGATCACTTTGAAATATATTTTGCTACACACTCCATCGATGTTAATATCAACCCCTGTCAGTCTTCCAATCGGAACAATCTTTTGTTGATTTGCCAACCTCAATTGAATTGGTGACTATATCAACTTTGGCTTTCCCATCATTTCCCATGTCTTATTTGGACTGATGTTCACATCAGATCCCAGATCCAAGATGATATTATCCATGTCATAGTCTCCTACCTGTTCATTAAGTCAGAATTATGTATATGTCATTTTCTTGCATTGTACCTGGTTAACTGCTCGTTGTGCACCAAATGCTTCAATATCTTGCGCGCATTGGTCGATCATCCCGTGTAGTGTGTTCAATGAATTTTATCCTTCATTAGTTCTAAGCAACTCTTTAAGAAAAATTTCAGAGTACTTACCTTCTCAATTTTCCTTTCTATCATCGAGTGGTAATAGGCTGGAGGCATGTCATACATAGTGTCTGTCATACACAGGTTACGAAATTGATGCTACCCATTTTATTTCTAGCAGCTCCTTCATTGCTTGCTTATATGTGTGTCTCTCCTTTCGAGGATAAAACATCGGAGGCGGGTTTTTTCTTTCTTGACCCATTGGTCAGTCTAAATTCCTTGTTTTGTCGCATCATCTCCTATTCTTTCTCATCCATGTGTAACTTCTACTACCCTTGTTCGATCATCATGCTCTTTTGCTACTATCATCTGAAAATTTTGGTTCATATTTTCTTGCCACTTCACAATTAGCTATGGACAATATCTTGTCACATGATCCAACTATCTATAATATGTACATGTCATACAAGGATTCTGACAGTCTCGTGCTAAATTCCCAACTTGGTTATAGTTATGAAAGATAATCGGTCCTCTTCCTCTGTCGAATCCTCCTCTTCCCCTACCTTTGAATCCTCCTCTTCCTCCTTGATTGTAGCCTCTCAGATTATTATATTGTGGTACTCCGCCTTCTGATTTGTCTTCTCCTTGAAATATGTATGCATTCGGGATGTGTTATCTCATTAGGTCTAGTGCGCAACATTCATTTTCATCATGTCCCACTGACTTACAAAAATTACAAAATAAACTTTTAGTAGTGCTTTGATACTTTTTCATAAGAGGACAAGCGGTCAGATGATGACCCATGTTTATTCATATCTCACACCATACCCCTCCTCATGGGGCCAAGGGGTTTGGGGATACTGTAGCCAAATACTCTTTAAAGGCTGGATACTCATCCTTATGATGACCTTCCTTTGTGCATGTAACACACAAGACTTCTTCATGCTTTTCCTTCCCTTCAGTAAGCTCATGTAACTGAATTGTCAATGTTGCTAACTGTGAATGAACTTGACCCATCCCTACACCATTTTCTCCTAGAGGGGATGCTTCCAATTTGATGGATATCTATATCACTTATGACTATGACATTCTCATATGTTGCATCAATGGGCATCGTATATGTGGTAATAATCCCGCAATGAACCATTCCCTATGTTGCTCATATGGAATATGGAAGGTCAATTGATCCATCAATATCTTGAATCTCTAGTCAAAATCCCATATTGATTCATTCTGCAACTGCTTGATCTCTTTTAGTTTTGTAATACACTGCGACTCAGAATTCATTTTCTCGAATTATTTTAACAAGGTTTTCCTGATGTATGTTAAGTACCTGAATGTATATGAAGATAAATCTCAAAATAAACCCACAATATCAACAAGAATGAACCAAACCATTCACCAAATATTGAACACAAGAAATAACCAAAACCCTTGAGGTAGGGTAACACCATATATTAATCCTTATGGAAGGATAAAACTCTTCAAGAAATCCTTTCTTGTACAATAAAAATATTCTTCACCGTGATCCAATACATTGCTTACACTTCTTTATATAGAATTCTCTATATTCTAGGAACAGTCTAGAGAATAAATCTTCTAGAAAGCCTATTTATTATATCTAACTACCATAGTGGACCTTATTTAATAATATAATGGACCTAGTCCACCTTACATTGAATGTTCTCCACTAATAATACATAACCGCATTACCATTAGTTACCTCCCTAGGTACCCCATATTATCTCCCTAGGTATACTACATTCCATCCCCCTTCACATGTTTCATCGTAGAAACACGTGAAGAAACCATACAATATGACCCACTAAGCAATTTAGCCAACTGGTACCAAGTACGACCATCCATCCATCATGATGGACGTCGAACATGATGTCCAACCATTGCCTTGCCACTCTGATCTTGCTCAACATCATGTCAGGGTTTCCATGGGATTGTTTCTCTAGCCTGATGTCTTCCTACAGTGCTAGTGGTCCTCCATGCACCTATTGATTGGTTTCCTTTATGGTTCCCTGTTGGTGCATAAGTGTGTTGATGCTCTCTCCCTTACCTTGATTATTGTTATTTCTCTATATGATGCGGATAGCGATATACCACAACTGTAAGAATCTGTTCTTTTTTCATCAAATCTGCAACACATTGTGCCTTTGAGTCAATGACCTCCTTAGCTTATTTATTATTTCCTTCATGTGGATTTGGTTCATCTCCTTATGTAGACTCTGCCTCTGATTCAACTTTGGATTAGGCAATAAATTCTTTGTTGGCCTCCATGGGCCCATATTTCTTACTAAGAGACACATCCTGGAATATGATTTTATTTTTCTTGTAACACAACTTCAAAAAATTATTTTGCACATTAATATTAATGGTGCCCATTGATTCTATCCAAGGATATCCCAAAACAATATCCACATCATCCATATCCATAGAATAAAAATCTAAATGCAACACATATTTATCCATGGTAATCTTCAAATATTTAAAGACTGGAATATTTTTACCCTCAACCTGTGTGATTTGAATATTCTTTGTAGGAACTTGCAATCTATTAACCAACTGAACATTCATAAAATTATGCATGCAACTAGGATTAATAGAAACAATGATATTTTCTTTATGAATACACACATGAACCTGCAATATAGAGTTTCCACATGAAAATAAAACCTTGGTGCTCTTTGTATCATGTTTTTCAACATGAGACCACCTGTCAAAAAATATATTTTCAAGTTCTTCATCGGAAATCCCCATCATCTTGACCTGGTCCAATGATTGCCACCATGTGCCAGTATCTTCTCTCAGATAAAAGAATAAATAAAATCTTCACTTCTGTTTCCATTCTAACTTGTGGGCCTTTAGGAGTTCTTCAATACTAGGACCATCATCTTTTCCAAAAAAAAAAATGATTTTTTGTCCATAACCCAAAAAGAAAACTAGGGTTTTGAAAAACAATTTACAGTGTAAATCGTGCGGCTTTTTCCGGAAAAACCCTGAAAATTTGTCAAATTAAAAATGATGATAAATTCACTTTCCAGACTCCATTTCGGTCGATTTATTTTTTGAAGTCTGGTATTTTTCCAAGAGGAATTCAAATATCTAATTATTTTCTGCAAATTATAAGCAAAAAGTTTCAAAATTGAGTCTGAAGTGCGCTACCCCCTTTCTTTATTTTAAAAAATATGCAAAATGAACCAAAAATTTCTTCCTTTTTTTGGCCAAGGAAAGTGCTCTTATACCAACTATTAAGTACCTAAATAGATTTGAATATAGATCTAAAAATAAATCCACAATATCAACAAGAATGAACAAAACCATTCACCAAATATTGAACACAAGAAATAACCAAAACCCTTGAGGTAGGGTAACACCATATATTAATCCTTATGGAAGGATAAAACTCCTCAAGCAATCCTTGTTTGTGCAATAACAATATTCTTCACCATGATCCAACACATTTCTTACACTCTGTTATAAAGCATTCTCTATATTCTAGGAACATTATAGAGAATGAATCTTCTAGAAAGGCTATTTATTATATCTAACTACCATAGTGGGCCTAATTTAATAATATAGTGGACCTATTCCACATTACATTGAATGGACTCCACTAATAATACATAAACACATTCCCATTGGTTACCTCCCTAGGTACCCCATATTACCTCTCTAGTATACTACAATGTCTTACAACGTTCTAGCTTGTCCCGCGGGCGTAGTGTATTGATACTTCATATACCATAGTAAAGCGTGGTATTTGAATATCATCACTAACTGCGTGATTTTCACATCGTCATCATGGGCATTCTTCATGGTCCATATTTCTTCACAGAAAAATAATTGTTGTTCTGGATCTTTTGTTCCTGCTCCGTGGAAGAAAAGCATTCTCAAAGTGGGACATACCCCCACCATGGTGTATTGCGCAGTATTCTTCTTTGTTTTGTCTAAATGGATTTAGGTTGGCATATTATTTCCACTGCTCTAACTACCTTTAATGCTATCCTTGTTTCCTTCACTAACTACAAGTGTTCATGATGAAGTTTCAAGTCTCGGAGACAAACACGGGGTCGTGGGTTCAACGTAGAGTCTAGAATGAGTGTTGTTAATGTATCTCCTTCTGTTGGAATGAGTTGACGATCCTTTTTCATTTTCCTATTTGTGTGGTATTTTTATCTCATTAACCTCATTGTGTTTCTCTTATCTATCAACCACAGTCATGTTCCTACTGTACCGAAATTTTTTCCATTGCGTAACACTCCAATCTCTTCTTTTGTCGCACCTACTTCTTCTCTCGAAATTCTCAATCCATTTGTTCCTTATTCGTTCTTTATTGCATCCCTCTTATTCATACACTTGGACCATCCCCTAATCAGATACTAGGTTGATTAGATTCCATCTTCATAACCCCTTTATCACACACTAACATATTGATCCAAGTAGACAGTGATTTCAAATATCTTCCATGTGGACCTTTAAATAACTCTCTTTCAGCAGCGCTATATGACTGGGTACAATCTATATAAAACTCAGTAATATAACCCCCAATACACTATCCAACCAAAAATCAACTACATGTGAGATCTGATTACTTATGGTATTAACTTTTTGAATCAACTCAAGGGTCCAATTCCTCTAAAAAATAGTGTGAAATGTTTCATTCTTTTCAGCTAACCTTTGTAACCACTCAGCAAAAACTATCAGGAAATCAGCAAAGAAAATATCATGCAAGTCTGTAAATACATACCTCTATAACCACTTCTATGAGCTTATCCACGGGTTATTATTTTGATCCCCGGAAAACTCACGCTCCTTTGCCTCTAAACCTATTTGATATCTTCCTTAGTTGGCCTCCACATTTCCCTCAGTCACAGATCTCAGTCCCAACAATAGAACCATTATTTGGTGCGCAGTGGGTAGACCTAGGGTTCAACATGAATTCACCAACAAAACCCTCAGATACTGGCCCTTTTGGCATCACCCGCAAGTAGGTGAAGTCTCACTTGATCTATGTGAACTACAAGAACTAGGTTTCCGCAATGGTGAAGAGATGGGAGGAATTCCTTGTTGGTTGTGGAGCCTGAGTATCTTCCTAATTCAAAGGTCCTTGCTTTCAGTTATGTTTATACCCCATGAAGACTTTACACCCCAAAATTATGTACACTCTTCCACGTGGGGGAGTGCAGAGGGGGGTTACCCTAGAAGGAAACCCTCTATTATGAGGGAAGTGTATTGTGGCTAAGTATGTGTGAGTGAATATTGTATTCTAAGATAGGAGACTGTGAGAGAACGAAGAGGAAGTTACAGCGGGTTTGTTGTAGGTTGTATCCCTTCATTTGATGGATAATAATAAAGGAAGGACCTAGCAATTTCTCTGGTGGATGTATCCCACACTGGGTGAACCACGTATATATGTGTCTCTATTGTATTGTGTATATTCTATGTTTTGTTTCTGCATTTTTTTTATCCTAGTTCGAGTGGGAGCAATGGCGGAAGATGGAAAGTTTAGGGTCGAGAAATTTAACGACCAAAACTACCAGTTATGGAATATGCAAATGGAAGATTATTTATATCAGAAAGATCTATTCCTACCATTGGTCGGAGTAGAAAATAATTCGATGGCCATGAAGGATGAAGAATGAGATATTCTTGACAGAAAGGCTCTAGGAACGATACGGCTGAGCCTGGCAGCGTCGATGGCTTTCAATATTTCAAAATAAAAGACAACGAAGGCTTTGATGGATGCATTGGCTAAATTTTATGAAAAACCCTCTGTGTCCAATAAGGCATTTATAATGAATAGATTATTTAATATGAAGATGTCAGAAGGTGGGTCTATTACAGATCATTTAAATGATTTTAATACGGTTACTAATCAACTAAGTTCTGTAAAAGTGGACTTTGATGATGAGGTCAGGGCTCTTCTAATCTTGTGCTCTTTTCCAGAAAGATGGAACGGCTTGGTCATGGTTGTAAGTAACATTGTCTCTGGTTAAAATACTTTAAAATTTGATCATGTTGTTGGTGTTATCCCTAGTGAGGAAATGCAACGAAAAAGCATAGGTGAGACATCAGGTAATGCGTTGAACATGGATAACAGGGGAAGAAAAAAGGATAGAGGAAAGGGCCCAGGGAACTGTGGGAATTCTAAGAAGGGCAGATCCAAATCCAGACTTGGAAATATAGATTTTTGAAATTGTGGGAAGAAAGGACATCTGAAGAAAGACTGTAGAGCTCCAAACAAACAAAGAGATGGATAGCAGGAGAGGAATCAGGAAGAAAATGTAACAGGTGATGTGTTGCAAGATGATTTGATTCTTTCTGTAGATAATATTTCTGAGTCTTGGGTANTTCGACATTGATTGTGTTCTAGATGAGGAAACACAAATGAATATTATGCCAGAGAGAACTTGGGAAGCTATAGGAAGGCCTGCTATGATCCCTTCACTAGGAGGAATAAGTTTATTCAGAGGAAAGATAGTAAACCTATGTGGAAGTCTCGCTCGGATACCTATGACTGTCAATGGAACTTCGACAGAAGAAGACTTTGAGATTATTAAATTTATTGAAGACAACGCCCTGTTTACCATGCTAATAGGAAAACCTTGGATTGATAGAGATCAAGCAAGACGAAAGGAATAAGAAGAAGTTTTGAAATAGAAGAAGCAAGAGTTAAAAGACTTTATGACTAGAAGGATCGCGCACTTGATTGAGGAATAGAAGAGAAGATCGCAGATATTTAATACTAGAATCCCAGATGTCAAAGCTAAAAGAAAACTAGAGGATCCTCAAAAGATTGAAGAAGTATTATCCAGGAACCCTAGGAAAGAATTTCAACAGCGCGAAGTAACTAAGACCAAAGAAGAAAAGAATCAGAATGAGAAAATCATTACCAAGATGAAGCTCACTGGAAAGAAGGCTAGAAAGTTAAGAAAGAAAAGGGTTAATATTGAAAGGTTACAAGAGGTTCTAGGGGAGACTTTGTAGAAAGAAAAATTGTAGAATTGGAGCTTCGCCAAGATATCATAACAGCGACACATGGCAATTTTCCATGACGAAGCAATATAGCCGTTGGGATCAATATATCTGTTCGACTTCTTCTCTGAACGGACAGAAAAGCAATAAAGGTTCGTCATCTGACCATTGGACCATGCCATAACGAATTGAACATGAGTTAATGGAGGCTCATACCCATTGCAAGCCAATCGTTGTCAATTTACCTATTTAGCTCGTCATGCCATGCACCGAGAACACTTTTTCCAACTGAGAAATCGAGCCCATAGACTAAGCCAAGTTTATACAGTGATCATTGTGCTATCATTCTCTATCTCATTACCATGTCTAAGTTGTTCCCCGATCCCGCGAATTTTTTACCCCGAGTGCGTATGTCGAAAGCATTGAGCACTGCAGAGAAATCCGCTGAGGAATTTTTTATCGACTTGATGACAGAGAGATTCATGTCAGAGTGAGGGTTTTCTACAAGTGTACAAGCATCATTGACGAGAGGACTACAGGCCTCTCCTTCCACTGCTCAAGCTAGTCCATCCCAGCTAGCTAATGAGAAACGAACGAAGCACGGATATGATATCGTGAATGCTAAGTTGATTACGATCATTCTACCTGCTTATCTACCACCTCTGAGTGCCTCCATCAATTGTGACAGTGTACCCTATGAATTTGAGTATGCTTTGATCAGTGCGTACCTTTTGAAATAAGTGCACGCAGTCATGTCGACTAGGATAAGCTCACCGTGTTGAAGTTCAATGACTTCAACCTCGACAACAGGAAGGTTTACAGTATGATCATCCCTCATAAATATCTGACGTGAACCAAAGGAAAGAACTCCAATATTATCGCTCAATCATGGACTTAGAACCTCGCACAATCAACCCTACTTAATGTAATGAAGATTCCTCACTTCGAGAGGCATCAAGAAGTGAACGCATGTGTCAAGTTGTTGATGTCCTGCTATCATGGAGGATACTTATGGTTGAACCACCGCATCACAGTGGATCCAACTTTGATCAATCGGATCATAGGGCTAAGCATGCAGGGCCCCGACCCATAGGATTTATACCCCAAAAAGACTGCAGATTGTGCTCTCGCCCAGAGGATAAAGGATACATACGAAGATGTATAGAAGGGCATGCAAGGCTACAAGGTAGCCTCTATCCAGAATGGTGCAATGTGCCTTGCCTGTCATTTGATCGCAGGAAAGCTAGTTTGCAAGAACCAACCGACCCAAGTAACCGGATTTGTACTCAACCTCGCAGGGAAGTGCACAGAGGGCCTACATATGAATTGGGCCAAATACTTGGTGAACCAGCTAGAATTGGACTATAGGGAAGCACGGTACCAAGGGTACAAGTTCCATTTTAGCTGGTTGCTTATATTAATCGCTTTCATCGCATAGGAGATGCCAAAAGGTGCAACCTTCCCGGATGTCAAGCCCTTTGAACCAATGGTCGCGAAGTTCAGTACGTTGTGGTATTCCAGCGACATGAACAAGCAGTGGAAATCAAATTTCATCTTCCACACGTATTATAACATGTTGAAGGTATCCATATAGGCCATGCCTCGCATAATCTTGAACACACTTCACAGGTTTAGGCCATTGATGAAATTCAACATGGACCACCACTTCATCTACATCACAAAGAATGCTAATGAGAATCACCAATAGCTACAGTCATACTATAAGTTAATGAAGGATGACTTAGAGGATATTACCAAGGAATGGTCGATGGACCTCCTTGTTCCATTGGACCCCACAGAGATGTCCGATGTTGACAGACCTGAAACTCCGTCGGATACAGTCGGACCTAACAAGATAAAGAATACCAAAGAGGTCGACGATTTAGACAGTGCATCCGTAAAGACTGAGTCTATTTCAGCCGAGCAAGGAGGTGATGGCACAAAAGTAGAGAAGAATAAAGGTGAGGTTGCGCCGCTAAGAGAAGAGGAGGATCCCTCAAAGAAAAGGAAGGTATCCCCTCCGAAACCTTCTTCAAGGAAGATAATGAAAGAAACTAGAACCAAGTTTGAGACCACCCTAACCTCAGACGACTTTGACTTCATCATCGTTGCATTGAACGATGCTTCATTGGAGATAGCAGAGAAGCAGGAAGCCAAGCAGGAGGATGTGTTCAGTCGCATCAAGGCTGAGCTTCAAGAAGTGTAGCAGGCACTACAATCCAACTGTGCAGTATCCACTGTGCCTTTGAAAGTTGGAACACCAGAACTAGGTGATGAGCCTGCTCAATTACACTAGATTGTTGATACAGTTGAAGCTCACCTTCGACGAGCTCAATATGAAACAGCACAAGCCACCTGGGCTTTAGCGCAAGTACAAAAATACCTTGAGGACCAAATAAGTGCTACAAAAAAGGAAAATCGAAATGGGATAAAGAGAAAGAAGAGCTACAGCAAAGCAAGGAACAGTTGCTCATTGAGCAACTTGAAGTTAAGGAAAGGGTCAATAGAGCACTTCGCTTTGTGACAATCATCGAAGTATAGACCAAAGAACAAGTTCCACAGTAGGTGGTATAACTCGAAGAGGTAATCCAGAAGCTCCAACAATGCATCACAAAACTAGAGCTCCGCGTTGTACCCGAAACCCCTCAATAGATAAGAGACCAAGGAGAAGCAACTGATCGCAACGCAGTGAGCATATTAAAATATCTTGCATTGGAGTGAAAGTAGCTAAGTAAACAGAGCACCCAAACATATGAAAACCTTACAGAGAATCCATAATTACAAGTGTTGGATTCGCAGCTCCAAGAATAAAAATAGCATGCGAATACGCTACAGGCACAGTTGAAGGCCCTGTCAATAGTAGATAGAATGAAGACGTCTCATAAACAATGCACAGCTCAGCAGCAAGTTCATATGATTCAAAGAAAAGTGACAGAAGTCACTCAACGACTTCAACCTATGCAAGACAAGGCGTGTCTATTGTTTACAGAAGTCGAGAGCCAAGGAGCAGAGCTAGACCAGGTCATCCTCACATAAGAACAACACTTAGAAGGAACGGTGAATGACGCAGTGATCCAGGAGTTCACCGAGCAAGAGGCCATAGCAAAGCAGCAAGTCGAAGCAGCTTGGGCAAAGCTCGAGGCATTCAAGGCAGAGTTAGTTAGACCAGAGTGACTCAGGAAGAGTCATAGGTGAGTGTTGGGGGCTTGTTAGCCCTTGACCAAGTTTTGGGAGTTTCTTGGTCATGTTGACCTATTTTTGGACTTCGACGGACTATCTAAGGAGGAGCACAAGACGAAGCGGAGATCATGAGATCGTGGCCCCCTTTTGGGCCTCTTTTTAGGGTTTTGGGAATATGTAATGGGAAAGGGATGTCGACCCGTGGGTTTACCCATGTTTAGGCCTATTTTGTATATATAAATAGATGCCTAGGCTAGGGAAAAGAGGAGGAGGTGAATGAAAGGATAAGTTCTATATATAAGTGATGTGAATGTATTCTAAGTGCAAGTAGGGTTTTTGATGCTTTGCGCATGATTGTAAGAGACTTACAGAGCTGAGTGCAAGTAATTGTGACAGATTGTGAAAGGCTTAGTGTTGTAATGCAGGGAAGAAGGATCTAGTGAGCTACGCAGATCTTTTGTCCTGTGCAGAGTAAGGGTTTTAAGGCTATGTGTTGTAACAGATTGACTAAAGGAAATAAAGAAGAAGAGTTGGTAGACGTAGCCCAGGAGGGGGGTGAACCACATAAACATTGTGTTATCTTGCTTGGTGCTTGTCTGAATGTGTTTATGTCTTATTTTCTTAGTTCTTTGAGATGATTAGATAGATCTGCTTATTCTTAGTGCTAATGATGTATAGAATGTTATATCTAATGTACATGAATATGCTAAGTGCTTGATCAGTTACATCTAAACTATTTTACTTATGCTAAAATTATTGTATACGGTAGAGTACTGTGAATACTGTGAGGCTCTATTTTCTTAGTGAAGTAGACAATGATTGCATGTTAAAGAAATGAAGGTGATAATTTCTTTATTAAGTAGTACAATCATAGATCTGTGTCCCAACTAAGGTTGCAGACACTTGAGTCCTGCAACCACCCCTACCTCTACCTCGGGTGATACTTAATCTGCTTCTCAAGTGTTTTTGAAAGGGTCGGTAGTTAGGGTTTTGTTGGTGCGTTGTTGGTGCGTTGAACCCTGGGTATTCCCCTGTGCCAACAATAATTAACGAGGTATATAATTTTAATCAAAATTAATTATCCCTAATAGGGATTAAATGATTAGTAAAGAGTGGGATTTTATTATGATAGTGATTAATCAATTTAATAGGCCTATAAGAGCTTGACAAGAGTTAACCTCTGGGTGGGAAAGTCTTTGTATGCTATGATGATGTGATTAGTCGGGTGGCAGGGATCCACGTGGATGCCACATGGTGATGAGAGACTCTAGTCGATGAAGGCTTAAATAACTTTGAAGGACCATAACTTGCGATCCAGAACTCAAATTTGGACAAATTTATAGTCATTGGAAAACCCTCGTCGAATTGAAGGCGATGTAATCCTAGTTAGAGGGATTCGATATGATTGAGAAAATCAAAAAATTTATACCCCATCCCTCAAAAATGTACTTAGGGGTCGGGTGTGTGACATAGTATAATTTTGTTCGGTAGTCGACAAGTTTCTATTGGAAAATGCAAAGGGATGATCCAAACCTTGTTCCTTTGGATGAGGTAGAACTGTGCATAATGCTATAGATGATGCATATATGTGGACATGGAATTCCTTCTTCCAATATGGAAATACTAAAATTGGTGCAATCACTAGTTTCTACTTCAAGATATCTAAACTTTGTTGGCATTTCTCGTTCCATTGAAACTTGACCTCCTTCTTTAACAATTTTTTCAGTGGGGTCGTGATCTAAATGTATCCTCTAATAAAATTTATGTAGTACCCTGTGTGACCCAATGTTGCTCGTAGTTGTCACACTGAAGTAGGTGGTGCAAAATCAACAATAACATCAATCTTCGCAGGATCAACCAAGAGTCCTTGTTTACATACTACATGGCCCAACAAGATACTAAATGGTATGCAAAAAATACACTTCTTCAAGTTCAATGAAATTTGGAATTGTCTACATCTATCCAACATCAAGCGTAGAGTTTCAACATGGTCTCTTAACAAACTGAACACTCTCCAATCATCCAAATATACTTCTAGGAATTTATGAATAAATTCTTTAAAAGTTGTGAAAACAACTCAAGAAAATATGGTGGCTACATTTTTCAATCCATAAGGCATGATTGTGTGTTGATAACATCCTCATTCTATCGCAAAAGTTGCCTTATGCCTATCCTCCTACGCAATCTTAATATGGTGATATCCAGATAATCCATCAGTAAATGAGTAAGCTTCCTATCCTCCTACACTCTCCAAAACTTCATCTGTAAATGACGTGGGAAATGGGTCATGTAACCAATCATCATTCAATTTATGCAGATCCATGCAAATTTTGATTCCACATGTTTATTGTCCTGAATCACCATCAGACTGATCCATTCTGACTCTGCAATAGGTTCAATAATCCCAACTTCCAACATCCTATATATTTCTTCTTTCACTTTCTACTTATATGTTGGGTTTAATTGGTATGGTATCTGCTTCACTAGCTTAGCATTCAGCTTCAAAGGAATCCTCATCTCCCCTAGATCCCTAGTAATTCCTTTCATTTTTGAAAATGTAGTTGGAAAACGGCCTTGGTATTTGCGTAGTAAATCAAAAATATTCTCAACATTTTCTTCATTCCAGGAATCTCCAATGTTTCTGAACTTGGGATTATCCTTCGTACCAATGTTCACCTTGTGGGTTTTTAAAATCTTTGCATACTCATCAGTTTCAATCTCAGGACCGTCTACTACATGCTCTCCTTCAGTTTCTAGTATTTTCAAGTTTCTCAGGTCTTCATCTTCCTGGTCTTCTCTAGCAATGTTATAGCATTCCAAAACCTATTGAACAGTCATAGAATATATGGGTGCACTACATAATGGTATTGGTATCGTCGAGTCTTCTGGTGTAAATATATTGTTCTTGATATTCTGCGGAGTTGTTTCTATTGAAGGGGTATCATATTCAAACTTGAAATTTACCTTGAAGTTGTGAGTAAAATATTTCCAGTCCAGTGTTCCTCTGTGTACTTCCATTTCTATATACCATTTGTTCAAGATCACATCCAAAGTGTGTACAAACAAGTGCATCCATTCTTGATTAGGTATTGACCTCCATGTTGTAGTGCATTGTGTAAGATGATTTGTAGGACAACTCAAACTAGTATACTTTTACGCACTATATTCAGTTTATGTCCCGAACCTAACCTATAACAACCTTTTTCATTACTTCCATCTATTCTATCCTTATGTGCAGCCCACCATCTTGTCGGAGTCGCTTTCAATGCAATGTCTGAAGCTAGCAGTCTTTGTTGGTCTAGTATCTGCAATTAAAATTCTTTTACAAAAATATCTACATTTTTTATTCCATCATACTTCATGGGATCACATACCTCATTTCCAATCTAGCACAATGAGTGGATAATATGAGCACATCTCCTTGTAGATACTTCATGTAACCATTATTTCCAATGTTCCAAGGCTTCTTCTGAATTTGACGTGCAAGAATTGATACTTCACCAACTGAGTACACCCTTAGTAGTGGGATTAATATAGTCATCCATATGCACAGTCACATTGTAAAGGTTATTGAGTTCTTTTCCCATTTCTGGTTCCACATATCATCTTCCTTCTATGGGATCCAATGGTGCAGTAACTCTCAAGTATGCTACTTCAAAGATCAATTGTCTATTTTTTGGATCAATAATGGTTTGGTTATCGAAATCCCAATCGAGTCCAAGTAGCATTGGATAAGGTTTACTACTATCCCCTATCTTGATCACTTTGAAATATATTTTGCTACACACTCCATCGATGTTAATATCAACCCCTGTCAGTCTTCCAATCGGAACAATCTTTTGTTGATTTGCCAACCTCAATTGAATTGGTGACTATATCAACTTTGGCTTTCCCATCATTTCCCATGTCTTATTTGGACTGATGTTCACATCAGATCCCAGATCCAAGATGATATTATCCATGTCATAGTCTCCTACCTGTTCATTAAGTCAGAATTATGTATATGTCATTTTCTTGCATTGTACCTGGTTAACTGCTCGTTGTGCACCAAATGCTTCAATATCTTGCGCGCATTGGTCGATCATCCCGTGTAGTGTGTTCAATGAATTTTATCCTTCATTAGTTCTAAGCAACTCTTTAAGAAAAATTTCAGAGTACTTACCTTCTCAATTTTCCTTTCTATCATCGAGTGGTAATAGGCTGGAGGCATGTCATACATAGTGTCTGTCATACACAGGTTACGAAATTGATGCTACCCATTTTATTTCTAGCAGCTCCTTCATTGCTTGCTTATATGTGTGTCTCTCCTTTCGAGGATAAAACATCGGAGGCGGGTTTTTTCTTTCTTGACCCATTGGTCAGTCTAAATTCCTTGTTTTGTCGCATCATCTCCTATTCTTTCTCATCCATGTGTAACTTCTACTACCCTTGTTCGATCATCATGCTCTTTTGCTACTATCATCTGAAAATTTTGGTTCATATTTTCTTGCCACTTCACAATTAGCTATGGACAATATCTTGTCACATGATCCAACTATCTATAATATGTACATGTCATACAAGGATTCTGACAGTCTCGTGCTAAATTCCCAACTTGGTTATAGTTATGAAAGATAATCGGTCCTCTTCCTCTGTCGAATCCTCCTCTTCCCCTACCTTTGAATCCTCCTCTTCCTCCTTGATTGTAGCCTCTCAGATTATTATATTGTGGTACTCCGCCTTCTGATTTGTCTTCTCCTTGAAATATGTATGCATTCGGGATGTGTTATCTCATTAGGTCTAGTGCGCAACATTCATTTTCATCATGTCCCACTGACTTACAAAAATTACAAAATAAACTTTTAGTAGTGCTTTGATACTTTTTCATAAGAGGACAAGCGGTCAGATGATGACCCATGTTTATTCATATCTCACACCATACCCCTCCTCATGGGGCCAAGGGGTTTGGGGATACTGTAGCCAAATACTCTTTAAAGGCTGGATACTCATCCTTATGATGACCTTCCTTTGTGCATGTAACACACAAGACTTCTTCATGCTTTTCCTTCCCTTCAGTAAGCTCATGTAACTGAATTGTCAATGTTGCTAACTGTGAATGAACTTGACCCATCCCTACACCATTTTCTCCTAGAGGGGATGCTTCCAATTTGATGGATATCTATATCACTTATGACTATGACATTCTCATATGTTGCATCAATGGGCATCGTATATGTGGTAATAATCCCGCAATGAACCATTCCCTATGTTGCTCATATGGAATATGGAAGGTCAATTGATCCATCAATATCTTGAATCTCTAGTCAAAATCCCATATTGATTCATTCTGCAACTGCTTGATCTCTTTTAGTTTTGTAATACACTGCGACTCAGAATTCATTTTCTCGAATTATTTTAACAAGGTTTTCCTGATGTATGTTAAGTACCTGAATGTATATGAAGATAAATCTCAAAATAAACCCACAATATCAACAAGAATGAACCAAACCATTCACCAAATATTGAACACAAGAAATAACCAAAACCCTTGAGGTAGGGTAACACCATATATTAATCCTTATGGAAGGATAAAACTCTTCAAGAAATCCTTTCTTGTACAATAAAAATATTCTTCACCGTGATCCAATACATTGCTTACACTTCTTTATATAGAATTCTCTATATTCTAGGAACAGTCTAGAGAATAAATCTTCTAGAAAGCCTATTTATTATATCTAACTACCATAGTGGACCTTATTTAATAATATAATGGACCTAGTCCACCTTACATTGAATGTTCTCCACTAATAATACATAACCGCATTACCATTAGTTACCTCCCTAGGTACCCCATATTATCTCCCTAGGTATACTACATTCCATCCCCCTTCACATGTTTCATCGTAGAAACACGTGAAGAAACCATACAATATGACCCACTAAGCAATTTAGCCAACTGGTACCAAGTACGACCATCCATCCATCATGATGGACGTCGAACATGATGTCCAACCATTGCCTTGCCACTCTGATCTTGCTCAACATCATGTCAGGGTTTCCATGGGATTGTTTCTCTAGCCTGATGTCTTCCTACAGTGCTAGTGGTCCTCCATGCACCTATTGATTGGTTTCCTTTATGGTTCCCTGTTGGTGCATAAGTGTGTTGATGCTCTCTCCCTTACCTTGATTATTGTTATTTCTCTATATGATGCGGATAGCGATATACCACAACTGTAAGAATCTGTTCTTTTTTCATCAAATCTGCAACACATTGTGCCTTTGAGTCAATGACCTCCTTAGCTTATTTATTATTTCCTTCATGTGGATTTGGTTCATCTCCTTATGTAGACTCTGCCTCTGATTCAACTTTGGATTAGGCAATAAATTCTTTGTTGGCCTCCATGGGCCCATATTTCTTACTAAGAGACACATCCTGGAATATGATTTTATTTTTCTTGTAACACAACTTCAAAAAATTATTTTGCACATTAATATTAATGGTGCCCATTGATTCTATCCAAGGATATCCCAAAACAATATCCACATCATCCATATCCATAGAATAAAAATCTAAATGCAACACATATTTATCCATGGTAATCTTCAAATATTTAAAGACTGGAATATTTTTACCCTCAACCTGTGTGATTTGAATATTCTTTGTAGGAACTTGCAATCTATTAACCAACTGAACATTCATAAAATTATGCATGCAACTAGGATTAATAGAAACAATGATATTTTCTTTATGAATACACACATGAACCTGCAATATAGAGTTTCCACATGAAAATAAAACCTTGGTGCTCTTTGTATCATGTTTTTCAACATGAGACCACCTGTCAAAAAATATATTTTCAAGTTCTTCATCGGAAATCCCCATCATCTTGACCTGGTCCAATGATTGCCACCATGTGCCAGTATCTTCTCTCAGATAAAAGAATAAATAAAATCTTCACTTCTGTTTCCATTCTAACTTGTGGGCCTTTAGGAGTTCTTCAATACTAGGACCATCATCTTTTCCAAAAAAAAAAATGATTTTTTGTCCATAACCCAAAAAGAAAACTAGGGTTTTGAAAAACAATTTACAGTGTAAATCGTGCGGCTTTTTCCGGAAAAACCCTGAAAATTTGTCAAATTAAAAATGATGATAAATTCACTTTCCAGACTCCATTTCGGTCGATTTATTTTTTGAAGTCTGGTATTTTTCCAAGAGGAATTCAAATATCTAATTATTTTCTGCAAATTATAAGCAAAAAGTTTCAAAATTGAGTCTGAAGTGCGCTACCCCCTTTCTTTATTTTAAAAAATATGCAAAATGAACCAAAAATTTCTTCCTTTTTTTGGCCAAGGAAAGTGCTCTTATACCAACTATTAAGTACCTAAATAGATTTGAATATAGATCTAAAAATAAATCCACAATATCAACAAGAATGAACAAAACCATTCACCAAATATTGAACACAAGAAATAACCAAAACCCTTGAGGTAGGGTAACACCATATATTAATCCTTATGGAAGGATAAAACTCCTCAAGCAATCCTTGTTTGTGCAATAACAATATTCTTCACCATGATCCAACACATTTCTTACACTCTGTTATAAAGCATTCTCTATATTCTAGGAACATTATAGAGAATGAATCTTCTAGAAAGGCTATTTATTATATCTAACTACCATAGTGGGCCTAATTTAATAATATAGTGGACCTATTCCACATTACATTGAATGGACTCCACTAATAATACATAAACACATTCCCATTGGTTACCTCCCTAGGTACCCCATATTACCTCTCTAGTATACTACAATGTCTTACAACGTTCTAGCTTGTCCCGCGGGCGTAGTGTATTGATACTTCATATACCATAGTAAAGCGTGGTATTTGAATATCATCACTAACTGCGTGATTTTCACATCGTCATCATGGGCATTCTTCATGGTCCATATTTCTTCACAGAAAAATAATTGTTGTTCTGGATCTTTTGTTCCTGCTCCGTGGAAGAAAAGCATTCTCAAAGTGGGACATACCCCCACCATGGTGTATTGCGCAGTATTCTTCTTTGTTTTGTCTAAATGGATTTAGGTTGGCATATTATTTCCACTGCTCTAACTACCTTTAATGCTATCCTTGTTTCCTTCACTAACTACAAGTGTTCATGATGAAGTTTCAAGTCTCGGAGACAAACACGGGGTCGTGGGTTCAACGTAGAGTCTAGAATGAGTGTTGTTAATGTATCTCCTTCTGTTGGAATGAGTTGACGATCCTTTTTCATTTTCCTATTTGTGTGGTATTTTTATCTCATTAACCTCATTGTGTTTCTCTTATCTATCAACCACAGTCATGTTCCTACTGTACCGAAATTTTTTCCATTGCGTAACACTCCAATCTCTTCTTTTGTCGCACCTACTTCTTCTCTCGAAATTCTCAATCCATTTGTTCCTTATTCGTTCTTTATTGCATCCCTCTTATTCATACACTTGGACCATCCCCTAATCAGATACTAGGTTGATTAGATTCCATCTTCATAACCCCTTTATCACACACTAACATATTGATCCAAGTAGACAGTGATTTCAAATATCTTCCATGTGGACCTTTAAATAACTCTCTTTCAGCAGCGCTATATGACTGGGTACAATCTATATAAAACTCAGTAATATAACCCCCAATACACTATCCAACCAAAAATCAACTACATGTGAGATCTGATTACTTATGGTATTAACTTTTTGAATCAACTCAAGGGTCCAATTCCTCTAAAAAATAGTGTGAAATGTTTCATTCTTTTCAGCTAACCTTTGTAACCACTCAGCAAAAACTATCAGGAAATCAGCAAAGAAAATATCATGCAAGTCTGTAAATACATACCTCTATAACCACTTCTATGAGCTTATCCACGGGTTATTATTTTGATCCCCGGAAAACTCACGCTCCTTTGCCTCTAAACCTATTTGATATCTTCCTTAGTTGGCCTCCACATTTCCCTCAGTCACAGATCTCAGTCCCAACAATAGAACCATTATTTGGTGCGCAGTGGGTAGACCTAGGGTTCAACATGAATTCACCAACAAAACCCTCAGATACTGGCCCTTTTGGCATCACCCGCAAGTAGGTGAAGTCTCACTTGATCTATGTGAACTACAAGAACTAGGTTTCCGCAATGGTGAAGAGATGGGAGGAATTCCTTGTTGGTTGTGGAGCCTGAGTATCTTCCTAATTCAAAGGTCCTTGCTTTCAGTTATGTTTATACCCCATGAAGACTTTACACCCCAAAATTATGTACACTCTTCCACGTGGGGGAGTGCAGAGGGGGGTTACCCTAGAAGGAAACCCTCTATTATGAGGGAAGTGTATTGTGGCTAAGTATGTGTGAGTGAATATTGTATTCTAAGATAGGAGACTGTGAGAGAACGAAGAGGAAGTTACAGCGGGTTTGTTGTAGGTTGTATCCCTTCATTTGATGGATAATAATAAAGGAAGGACCTAGCAATTTCTCTGGTGGATGTATCCCACACTGGGTGAACCACGTATATATGTGTCTCTATTGTATTGTGTATATTCTATGTTTTGTTTCTGCATTTTTTTTATCCTAGTTCGAGTGGGAGCAATGGCGGAAGATGGAAAGTTTAGGGTCGAGAAATTTAACGACCAAAACTACCAGTTATGGAATATGCAAATGGAAGATTATTTATATCAGAAAGATCTATTCCTACCATTGGTCGGAGTAGAAAATAATTCGATGGCCATGAAGGATGAAGAATGAGATATTCTTGACAGAAAGGCTCTAGGAACGATACGGCTGAGCCTGGCAGCGTCGATGGCTTTCAATATTTCAAAATAAAAGACAACGAAGGCTTTGATGGATGCATTGGCTAAATTTTATGAAAAACCCTCTGTGTCCAATAAGGCATTTATAATGAATAGATTATTTAATATGAAGATGTCAGAAGGTGGGTCTATTACAGATCATTTAAATGATTTTAATACGGTTACTAATCAACTAAGTTCTGTAAAAGTGGACTTTGATGATGAGGTCAGGGCTCTTCTAATCTTGTGCTCTTTTCCAGAAAGATGGAACGACTTGGTCATGGTTGTAAGTAACATTGTCTATGGTTAAAATACTTTAAAATTTGATCATGTTGTTGGTGTTATCCCTAGTGAGGAAATGCAACGGAAAAACACAGGTGAGACATCAGGTAATGCGTTGAACATGGATAACAGGGGAAGAAAAAAGGATAGAGGAAAGGGCCCAGGGAACCGTGGGAATTCTAAGAAGGGAAGATCCAAATCCAGACTTGGAAATATAGAGTGTTGAAATTGTGGGAAGAAAGGACATCTGAAGAAATACTGTAGAGATCCAAACAAACAAAGAGATGGATAGCAGGAGAGGAATCAGGAAGAAAATGTAACAGGTGATGTGTTGCAAGATGATTTGATTCTTTCTGTAGATAATATTTCTGAGTCTTGGGTAGTAGATTCAGGGGCTTCATTTCATGCCACACCTCATAGGAAACATTTTATATATTATGTTCAAGGTGATTTTGGACAGGTTCATTTGGGTGATGATGCACCATGAAAAATTGTTGGAATGGGAAAGGTAAAAATAAAGTAATTCAATGGAAACCAATGGTTGTTGAAAGAGGTAAGACATGTTCCAGATTTAAGGAAAAATATAATTTCAACAGGGCGGTTGGAAAGTGAAGGTTGTATATCCATATTACATATAATACGTGGAAGGTCATCAAAGGATCATTGGTGATAGCAAAAGGAGAGAAGGTAGGTACATTGTATTTATGTACTGGTAATACTAAATCGTCTATCTCTTTAGCTTCTATAGGAGTGGATACATCATTGTGGAATCATAGGCTAGGACACATGAGTGAGAAGGGAATACATATACTTCACAAAAGAAATTTGTTTCCAGATCTTAAACAAATTGATTTGGACTTCTGTGAGCATTCTGTTTATGGAAAATAGGAGAGAGTCAAATTTCTCAGAGTCGGAAAAGAAAAGAAGAATGAAAGGTTAGAGCTTGTGCATACATATGTATGGGGACCAGCTCAGGTATCATCTCTTGGTGGCTCTCCTTATTATGTTACCTTTATTGATGATGCAACTAGAAAAACTTGAATTTATTGCATTCGACAAAAATCTGATGTTTTTGATACTTTTAAGAAATGGAAATCTTTGGTTGAGAATGAGACAGGAAAAATTTTGAAGTGCCTCAGATCAAATAATGGAGGTGAATATTGTAGCAAGGATTTTGATGATTGATTTCCATACCATGGTATTCGTAGAGAGAAGACAGTTCCAAGAACACCACAAGAAAATGGTGCGTCAGAAAGGATGAACAGGACAATCATGGAGTGTGCAAGGAGTATGAGATTGCATGTTGGTTTGCCCTTACAGTTCTTGGCAGATGTTGTAGATATTTTTGTTTACTTAATAAACATAGGACCTTCAATCTCTTTGGATGGTAGAATTCCAAAGAAGGAATGGACAGGAAAAAAGGTAAACTATTTTTTTTTTTAAACTTTCGGTTGTGAAGCATTTGTCCTTATTGATAAAGAAAATAGAACAAAGCTTGAGGCAAAATCCAAGAAGTGTACCTTTATTGGATANTGTTAATGATTTTGGTTATCTCTTATGGGATTATGAAAATAAAAAAATCATTAGGAGTAGAGATGTCATATTCAATGAGAAGGTCATGCACAAAGATCAGTTGCAGGGAAAGAAATAGGAAAAAGAAAAACAAGAATACACAGTGTTTGATGAGATCACTGAAAAAGAAATTCCAAAGGAACCAGAAAATCAAATGTACAACAACAGGAGCAGCATGTACCTCAAACACCTGCAAGTGTTGTTAGAAAATATACCAGGGTAAGTATACCCCTTGAACGATACTCTCCTTCATTGTATTATTTATTGTTGATTGATTCTGGTGAACCAGAATGTTATGAAGAGACAATGCAGGTAGAAACCAAAAAGAGGTGGGAGAAATGCATGAAAGAGGAAATGGATTCCTTGGTAAATAACCATAATTGGGACTTGGTTTGGTTGCCTACAGGAAAAAGAGCATTGCAGAATAAATGAGTTTACAAGTTGAAGGAAGAAGATGGAGGAATAAAGTGGTACAAGGCTAGACTTGTTGTAAAGGGGTTTGCACAAAAGAAAGGTATAGATTTTGATGAAATGTTTTCTCCTGATGTTAAAATGACTTCAATTAGGACTATTTTAAGTCTTGTGGCAGTAGAAGATTTGCATCTTGAAAAATTAGATGTTAAAACATCTTTTCTCCATGGGGATTTGGAGGAAGAGATTTATATGCAGAAGCCATAGGGGTATGAGGTCAAAGGGAAGGAGAATTTGGTATGTAGGTTGAAGAAGAGCTTGTATGGCTTAAAGCAAGCTCCAAGGCAGTGGTATTTGAAGCTTGTCAGGTTTATGACAGAACAGGGTTATAGTAGATGTCATTTTGATCACTGTGTTTATTTCAAAAAGCTAGAAATGGAAGCTATATTATCTTGCTATTGTATGTAAATGACATTCTTGTTGTAGGATCTAATATGCAGGATATAAATGTGCTCAAGAAAAAATTATCTAATTCATTTGCGATGAAGGATTTGGGTGCTACAAAGAAAATCCTTGGTATGAGAATAACCAGAGACTGGAAAAATTGTAAATTCACATCGTCTCAGGGTGAGTACATAGAGAAGGTGTTGGAGAGGTTTAGAATGTAGAATGCAAAACCAGTTAGTATTCCTTTAGCTATCCATTTTAAAATTAACTAAGGAAATGTGTCCCAAGACACAAGAGGAGATAGAATACATGTCCAGGGTCCCTTATTCATCAGCAGTTGGCAGCTTGATGTATGCAATGGTTTTCACAAGACCAGATATTGCACATGCAGTGGAAGTTGTGATCAGGTATATGAACAATCTAGGTAAAGAACATTGGGAGGCAGTAAAGTGAATTCTCAGGTATTTGAGAGGTAATTATACTCATGCATTATGTTTCGGAGGTTCAGACACTTTTCTACAGGGATATGTTGATTCAAATATGGCATGTGATAAAGACAGCAGAAGGAGCACCACAGGGTATGTTTTTACTATAGGTGGAGCAGCAGTAAATTGGATTTTGAAACTGCAAAAGGTTGTTGCACTTTCAAAAACAGAGGTAGAGTATGTTACTGCTACAGAGGCTATTAAAGAGATGATTTGGTTACAAAGGTTTATGGAGGAATTGGGAAAGAAGCAGGAGAATAGCATGTTGTACTGTGACAGTGAGAGTGTCATTCATCTTGCAAAGAACTCAGCCTTCCATTCAAATACTAAGCATATACAGTTGAGGTACCACTTCATACAATCCACCTTGGAAGATGGACATTTGAAGTTGGAAAAGATACACACTAGCCAAAATCCTGCAGACATGTTAACAAACGGAGTAACCAGGGAGAAACTGAGTTCCTGCTCAGTTTCAGTTGGTCTTCAAGAATGAATATGAAGATGAGAAATTTTCCAAGTCCAAGAAGGTTCAGAGTCCAGCATATACAACAGCGGTGGAATTGTTCAGATCAGTCTCCAAGTGGGAGATTGTTGGTTGTGGAGCTTGATTATCTTCCTAATTCAAAGGTCCTTTCTTTCAGTCATGTTTATACCCCATGAAGACTTTGTTATATCCTAAAATAGCACTGTCATTTTATCAAATTTTAAGTGATAGGAAGAGATCCAAAAATTTATTTCTAAATTTTTATANTAGAACAAAGCTTGAGGCAAAATCCAAGAAGTGTACCTTTATTGGATATGGTGTTAATGATTTTGGTTATCGCTTATGGGATTATGAAAATAAAAAAACCATTAGGAGTAGAGATTTCATATTCAATGAGAAGGTCATTCACAAAGATCAGTTGCAGGGAAAGAAATAGGAAAAAGAAAAACAAGAATACACAGTGTTTGATGAGATCACTGAAAAAGAAATTCCAAAGGAACCAGAAAATCAAAATGTACAACAACAGGAGCAGCATGTACCTCAAACACCTGCAAGTGTTGTTAGAAAATATACCAGGGTAAGTATACCCCCTGAACGATACTCTCCTTCATTGTATTATTTATTGTTGATTGATTCTGGTGAACCAGAATGTTATGAAGAGACAATGCAGGTAGAAACCAAAAAGAGGTGGGAGAAATGCATGAAAGAGGAAATGGATTCCTTGGTAAATAACCATACTTGGGACTTGGTTTGGTTGCCTACAGGAAAAAGAGCATTGCAGAATAAATGGGTTTACAAGTTGAAGGAAGAAGATGGAGGAATAAAGCGGTACAAGGCTAGACTTGTTGTAAAGGGGTTTGCACAAAAGAAAGGTATTGATTTTGATGAAATGTTTTCTCTTGATGTTAAAATGACTTCAATTAGGACTATTTTAAGTCTTGTGGCAGTAGAATATTTGCATCTTAAACAATTAGATGTTAAAATATCTTTTCTCCATGGGGATTTGGAGGAAGAGATTTATATGCAGAAGCCATAGGGGTATGAGGTCAAAGGGAAGGCGAATTTGGTATGTAGGTTGAAGAAGAGATTGTATGGCTTAAAGCAAGATCCAAGGCAGTGGTATTTGAAGTTTGTCAGGTTTATGACAGAACAGGGTTATAGTAGATGTCATTTTGATCACTGTGTTTATTTCAAAAAGCTAGAAAATCGAAGCCATATTATCTTGCTATTGTATGTAAATGACATTCTTGTTGTAGGATCTAATATGCAGGATATAAATGTGCTCAAGAAAAAATTATCTAATTCATTTGCGATGAAGGATTTGGGTGCTACAAAGAAAATCCTTGGTATGAGAATAACCAGAGACTGGAAAAATTGTAAATTCACATCGTCTCATGGTGAGTACATAGAGAAGGTGTTGGAGAGGTTTAGAATGTAGAATGCAAAACCAGTTAGTATTCCTTTAGCTATCCATTTAAAATTAACTAAGGAAATGTTTCCCAAGACACAAGAGGAGATAGAATACATGTCCAGAGTCCCTTATTCATCAGCAGTTGGCAGCTTGATGTATGCAATGGTTTTCACAAGACCAGATATTGCACATGCAGTGGAACTTGTGATCAGGTATATGAACAATCTAGGTAAAGAACATTGGGAGGCAGTAAAGTGGATTCTCAGGTATTTGAGAGGTAATTATACTCATGCATTATGTTTCGTAGGTTCAGACACTTTTCTACAGGGATATGTTGATTCAAATATGGCATGTGATAAAGACAGCAGGAGGAGCACCACAGGGTATGTTTTTACTATAGGTGGAGCAGCAGTAAATTGGATTTTGAAACTGCAAAAGGTTGTTGCACTTTCAACAACAGAGGTAGAGTATGTTACTGCTACAGAGGCTATTAAAGAGATGATTTGGTTACAAAGGTTTATGGAGGAATTGGGAAAGAAGCAGGAGAATAGCATGGTGTACTGTGACAGTGAGAGTGTCATTCATCTTGCAAAGAACTCAGCCTTCCATTCAAATACTAAGCATATACAGTTGAGGTACCACTTCATACAATCCGCCTTGGAAGATGGACATTTGAAGTTGGAAAAGATACACACTAGCCAAAATCCTGCAAACATGTTAACAAACGGAGTAACCAGGGAGAAACTGAGTTCCTGCTCAGTTTCAGTTGGTCTTCAAGAATGAATATGAAGATGAGAAATTTTCCAAGTCCAAGAAGGTTCAGAGTCCAGCATATACAACAGCGGTGGAATTGTTCAGATCAGTCTCCAAGTGGGAGATTGTTGGTTGTGGAGCTTGATTATCTTCCTAATTCAAAGGTCCTTTCTTTCAGTCATGTTTATACCCCATGAAGACTTTGTTATATCCTAAAATAGCACTGTCATTTTATCAAATTTTAAGTGATAGGAAGAGATCCAAAAATTTATTTCTAAATTTTTATAAGCTTGTTAGAGAGCCTATTTTATGAAAATAAACTTGGAACAAGCATTGAATTTGGTATTCTCAAGAAAAAGAGAGAATCTCAGGTTTCGGTGGTTTAGGCGGGCCTGAAAAGCGCTCATTAACCATCGAAAGCAGAGCTTTCGGTAGTTAACAGGCTAAATTCGGGTCTAGTTTAACTACCGAAAGTGCCAAAGTTGAAAAGAAGCTAACTATTTCATCACACGCCCAAATAAATGGAATAAAACAGTTGTTAGCTTTGCAGCTGGTCAAAGTCTTTAAAACACCAAGTCATCAGGTCAAACAGAGCCACATCTAAGCCACGAATTATGTAAATCAAAGCGTCATCCTAGCATGCACTACNAGAGGTTAAGACATTCATCTTGATCCAAACCCATGCTTATTATTGAGAAAATAGTTACAAAAGATTAAGTTACCAGGCATCTCTGACATACAGCCTAGGAGAGTTTCCTGGAGTGATAACAGACTTTACACCCCAGAATTATGTACACTTTTCCACGTGGGGGAGTGCAGAGGGGGATTACCCTAGAAGGAAACCCTCTATTATGAGGGAAATGTATTGCGGCTAAGTATGTGTGAGTGAATATTGTATTATGAGATAGGAGACTGTGAGATAACGAAGAGGAAGTTACAACGGGTTTGTTGTAGGTTGTATCCCTTCATTTGTTGGATAATAATAAAGGAAGGAATTGTAAATTTCTCTGGTGGATGTATCCCACACTGGGTGAACCATGTATATATGTGTCTCTATTGTATTGTGTATCTTATGTGTGTTTTTTCCGCATTTGTTTTATTTTATTGCTCCATGGTCCTGTTTTTCTAACAGTCCTCATAACCATTAAACTTAGCATTAGTTCAATATACCTTGTATCAAGTGCGCAAAAACATAAGAACATATAACATATTTAGAATAACAATCATATATCATATGTGTGCAATAACAGAACAATAAACACAACATGACACACAAACACCATATTTAACATTGTTCACGCAAGATGGGCTATGTCCCAATGGTTGGATTCTTATTATATTATCCAGAACCATCCATTACAAAATATGCACATTGCGCTCATACATTATGCCCTTGTTGTTCTCCTATATCTCTATGTATCTATATCACATACATTGCATCACATACATTCACTACTTACTCATTTTCTATTCTCATACTCGACTACTATCTTCTGTTATAACTCTTCCTTTCTACCCCAAAACCCTTACATATTTATACAATTACAATAGGGCTTAGCTCGTATTAATGGACCCAAAATTCCTAACAGTTTCAACGGTCTTCCTTCATTTTTGCATGTCGATACCTGAAAGTGCGCCAACTGTCTTTCCTTCTTTTGCATGCAATGCCCAATTCCCAAAAATGGTCCCAAAATCATGTCCCAACACTAAGGCTAACAAAAATATTAAAAAAAAATCTAGCCTTAGATTTCAAGAAAAATTATCATCTCCTTATCTATCGAATACACAGAGTACTGATGCCCACAAGAACTACATCCCAAAATTTCTTACATGAGTAAATTCTTACAAATTTCTTACATAATAAAAGATATAAGCAATACATGTGATCCATATTATGTTGAGAAAAAAACAAGATAAAAACAAATATATAGAAGAGAACACAGAAATATAGTGAAACCCAACTTTTATTAATGAAGAAGAGAGAAACATATCGTAGAACACAAAAGGGTAGAATGGAGTAGATTATCTCTGAAAAGAAACAGATGTTGACTATGTTTCATTCGCAACAAGCTTTACATCACACTCCATTGCATGGTTAAAGGGCCTCCTTCACCTCAATTATATATAAGAGAGTGATAAGAGAACAATTCCCATGATGCATGTGGGATAAATTAATCTAAGTTTATAAAATGCCATAGGCATGTAAAACAGTGGGAATTCTCGGGCGGTCACCCATCCCAGTATTACTCTAGCTTGAGCACTCTTAAATGCGGAGTTATAATGGGATTTGGTGTATTAACATTGTGTTGTAGGAATGTACATAATACCACTAGGAAATATTTACATGATATCTATAATTAACAAATGAATATGGTATCACATTACATTCCCCATCAAAAGGGTGAATATCATGGTTTATCAAAACCATAGGCTTGAAATGTTGATTAAGTGGAAAAGGTGGTTGGCCACCGAGATCCACCTGGATCATTCATCCCCCCTTAGAAAGAAACGGTCCTCATTCTGTCAAGTTCCTCGGGAGATGGGGAAACTTTTGTTGAATCTGGAACCTTGGTGAGTCGCTTGCCTTGTTGAAGTAGATTTCATGCTTGTACTTTTCTTGTGGAAGGATGTCATGAAAATGTTGGAGGTGTTGGATATGTTCAACAGATATGGCTACACGATATTCCTTGGTCCGAGTGTGGGAGGACTCTGTCGGTGAAGATGCAGAAAGAAGAGCTATATCAATGGGGTTTAATGGTTGGAACCCCAAGCACACCTGGAATGGGTCATGGCCAATAGAGTTATGTTGAACATGTGGAAGACTCTCATTCTCTTTGTGCTTCTCTAAAATCTCATTGACCTACTTCTGTTGTATAGAAACATCTTGGGCCAAAGTTGTAGTGGTTGCAGTGACTTCCTATTCACCCTCTGACTAGATCATGAAAAGGGAAAAATTTGTGGTCCGAGAGATTACTTTGTGGCATTTTTTTTCTGAGATCAATGAAGTGGTAGTAGTTGGAGCTACCTTTGGTACCCCATAGAACTGACCTCTTAGAGTAACAATGGCATTGCAGGGTCAAGAATCATAGATAGCATGATGTTTCCACATATATGGTTGTCCTAAAATAACATCACAGAATTCAAGTTGGGAAACATCACACACTACCTCATCCTTGAAGGGATTGATGCCATAGGATAGGAGGCACTTTTAGCTGACACAGATGTCTCGTCCCTGGCTCAACCATCTGATGGTGTATGGTTGGGGGTGTGCTATCATTGGCAGCTTCAATATCTTGACAACCTCGACTGATATTAGGTTCTTCTAACTCTCGTTGTCAACAATGAAATGCAGTGGTGTCCCCTTTACCCAAATTTGTGAGTGGAAGAGGCGCTCCCCCTCCTCAAGCTCCTCTAGTTCTTAAGGTTGTATTGTTTTGGTCGCGATGGTAGCAGTGGGTTCTGCATCGATGATTTGTTTCCCTTTATTGTGCTTTGAATTATATTATAAGTTAGGTTTCATTTCTTTTTCTTTGAGCTTAGCCACCAATTATTGTTTCGAGCGACATTCATCCGTGTTGTGACAGGGGTTGTTGTCAAACTCACACCACTTTCCAATGTCTTTCTTAGACTTCCCATTACCCTTCTTTTTCTACGTCTTGGAATGGATCTCTTGAGGTTGGCCTTCCTTGCTTTGTCCTTTGTTCTATGAGTTAGGGTTTCCTTTTCCATGATTTTGTTGTGGCGTATTTTGAAACCTGAACCCCTGCTTACTCTACTACTTGAATTTCCGCTCAATTTTTATTTCATATTGATAAGAAACACCCAGTGAGTAAATGTCCAAAATATCGATCTACGTTTCAATGTACCTATGTAGACCACTACAATACTTCAAAACCAAGTGTCGCTCAGAGTCTTTGATACCCATCTTTGAGCGCAAGGTATGGAAGATGTTAGTGTACTCTATCACTGTCTGATCTCTTTTATGACGTAGAGTCGTCCATATCATGTATTGGTCATCATAGTTTTCGACAAGGTTGAACTCTTGTTAAGAACCAAATATCAAAATAGCATAAAAAAACCTCAGAATAAGTACTCAATGCCTTGACAAAGAGAGAATTCCAGATAATAAGCCTCTTCAAGGGGGCAACCTCCTTATACACCACATAAATTTACAAATACAATATGATTCCAAATGAAAAGGTCTCCTTGGTATATATAGGATACTAGAAGGTACAATTACAACTAATGGACCCAAGCCAACATAAATAAAATAAAAATACTAATGTAATATGCCCCAATTAAGGAATAATGTGCCACTATTTAGGGCTTAACATGACCCTCCCCTTCAGACAAGTGTTGTCTGCAATTCTTGAATAATTTTGGATGCTTCTGTATAAAAGACTCATCTTTCCAAGTGGAATCTTCAACAAGTGGTTTCCTCCACTTAATGAGATACTCTAAAATGGATCTATTCCTTAGCCGGTGAATTTTTGTGTCAATGATAGCATCAGTATCCAATATGATTTTTCCTTCCTCGCCAAGTTCTGGAAATATAGTTTGAACTGGGGTCTTGTCACCTATAACCTTCTTTAAACATGAAACATGGAAAATTGGGTGTACTTGTGAAGATGCAGGAAACTCCAATGTGTATGCCATATTACCAATATTTTGCAACACCTTATAAGGGCCATAGTACTTTGGTGATAATTTATTATCCTTATTAGCTTGCTTTAGGGACATCTGTCTGTATGGTTGTAGTCTTAAAAATACCCAATCCCCTACTTCAAAACTTATTTCACTACAATGTTGATTTGCTTGTTGTTTCATGTGATTATGTGCCTTGGTTGTAAGTTTTAAACCTGTGAAGTAAAGCAATGCATATAGATTCTTAAGAAAAGCATAAATTAATTAATGGCTCATACACATAGTACACAAATATTTATATCGGAAACCCTTAACCTGGAGAAAACCTTTCAACTCTTCATTATATTAATTTCACCATTCACCATACAATATATATAATGTTTTAGGTATTCTGTATCTACCAAAACCCTAATCCCTTAATCCGGGATTAATTTAGAAAACCGCTAAGAATAGAAAAATCCGCTAAAAATGGAAAAAACAGCCAGACGCGGTTATCAAATTTGACGCACCCACATACAAACATGAAAAGAATATAACACATACCCAAAAATGGTCAGGTTTTCCTTTAAGAGTTGGAGAACTTGGTGTTGATGCTCGATTTGATCTTCCACTGCTTGAACCTTAGATTTTTCTTTTAGATAAGAAGTGATGGAAGGTGGGTCATACCCATAGAGTGCCATAAATGGTGTCATTTTTGTTGCAGTATGAAAGTAAATGGTATACCACCATTCTGCCAAGGGTAACCACTTGAACCATTGTGTTTGTTTATCAGAGACAAAGCAACGAAGGTATCCTTCCAAACATTTGTTCACTATCTTGGTTTGTCCATCAAATTGAGGATGATAAGATGAGTTATGGGCCAATTGAGAAAAAAGTCATCGACACCACACAAATTGATTGGGTTCTAAATATAAAGAAGTGATTTGTACCTTTTGTGTGTGTGGCACATCATGTAGATCAAAGAACTGCTCCATATTAAGTATCCATGTGATTGGATCCTTGCCATAAAACTTCCTCATATCTATATTAGGAAATTGGTTGGTCCTCAACCCAAAGTTGGAGTTTCTCCAGTCTTGATTCATGTTCCTTGTGTCCTCATCATGAATTTCATGGGATACATTTTCACTTTTAGGTGGCCTCTCGATTAGGAAAATTTGCAATCCTTCCATGATCTCCCTTTCTAAACCATCCATCTTAGTATCCATTATTTCCTCCAACTTAGCTTCAGTTGAATCTATTATCTCTTGTAGTTCACCTTTTGTTACAGTATTATTTTGTAAATCATTTATGTCACTGTGCATTTTTTCACTTTCACCAAGAGTCCAAGTAGGATTGTCTGAAGGATTATTTGGTATAGAAGTTTCCTTTTTTGGTGGCATTTTGGCCAAGTATCACTTTAAACCTTGATTTCGAGGTGGTTCTTCTAGACAATATTTCTTCTGATGTATCTCCAAAATTTCATCCCTTATGGGTCTGAAAACTTTGTTTTGTAGTTCTCTAATATGTTTTCTTTGCAATGCCACAGGTTTGATCAAAATACGATGTGCCAAGTGGAATTTATGGTAACTTCCCCACACCTTGATAATTTTTTCCCCTTCCAGGAGAACGTACTTGTAAAGCATGCCAAGAGCACAATATATGATATTTTATTCTAAAACTTGCACCAGAAATACTACAGACTATCCACTATCCAATGCATATGGTATCACTTAATTTGGATACTCACTGAAGAATATATCACCATTTTACCCAAAACACCATTTTGAGACTAGTTAATATGACTATTCAACTACCCTATCTTACACAGGGTGTATCTACAAAAGTAGGATGAACCAGAAGATGAAATTTGTATCACAACTACCTTGATAATTTCTCTGAATAGCCTCCTATTTTGAGGGTATTACACGTCACAGAAAAAAATTTATAGTGAAACTTCTGTGATGACTAAATTGAGGATGATTACAGAACCCTATCTTACACAGGCTATATCTCCAAAAGTGTAAGGCCTCAGGAGAGAAAATTTGAACCCCAAGTACCTTGATTTGTCTACTAAATATACTCCAAGTAGTTCCTTCTGAAACATCGTATAAAAAAAGTTATAGCGAAAAATTACAAGGTGTCTCATATGCAGCAGCGAAACCCCAAGACCTTGAGATATGATACCAAATGTTAAGGACCAAATATCAAAATAGCATAAAAAACCTTAGAATAAGTACTCAATGCCTTGAAAAGGAGATAATTTCAGATAATAATCCTCTTCCAGGGGGAAACCTCCTTATACACCACATAAATTTACAAATACAAGATGATTCCAAATGAAAATGTTTCCTTGGTATATATAGGAGACTAGGATGTCCAATTACAACTAATGGACCCAATCCGACATAAATAAAATAACAATACTAATGTAATATTCCCCAATTAAGGGGTAATGTGTCACTATTTAGGGCTTAAAAACTCCTCCTTTATGGCATCTACAAAGGCCACCCAAGTGGGTTTTATCCTTAATGGTGTATATTCATCTGCGGTGTACCTCTCCCAGTAAACTTCCCACAAAGCTCTGACATGGGGAAGGTATTTAAGGAGCACAAAGGTGATCTTTTAACTATCGAAAAAAATTTGAATGGAGTAAAACCTTCTAGAAAATTCAATCATTTTTCTAGAGCATATGCATCTATCTGGCCTTCAAATAAGGGGATATCAAAATTGACTTGTACCTTGAAGGGCATCGCACTTGCGAAATGGTTGCTTGTCGAAGATGTCTCGGTTTCTTCCATCGGTAGTATTCGAAGGATCTAAATGAAGTTGTCCATCATATCGTTCCTTTGTCACATGAGGGCTTCCTCGAGCAATGTCTTGAAAGGATCTCATGCTTTTTCATCTCTCTTTTCTTCCACCATGGAAGGTCGTTTGGGCTAGAGAGCATGGTTGTCCTCAAGAAAAACTAGCTCAAGACCCAAATCTCTATACCCTAACCTCGTCGGGGACCTACTCTAATAAATGACNAGAGGTTAAGACATTCATCTTGATCCAAACCCATGCTTATTATTGAGAAAATAGTTACAAAAGATTAAGTTACCAGGCATCTCTGACATACAGCCTAGGAGAGTTTCCTGGAGTGATAACAGACTTTACACCCCAGAATTATGTACACTTTTCCACGTGGGGGAGTGCAGAGGGGGATTACCCTAGAAGGAAACCCTCTATTATGAGGGAAATGTATTGCGGCTAAGTATGTGTGAGTGAATATTGTATTATGAGATAGGAGACTGTGAGATAACGAAGAGGAAGTTACAACGGGTTTGTTGTAGGTTGTATCCCTTCATTTGTTGGATAATAATAAAGGAAGGAATTGTAAATTTCTCTGGTGGATGTATCCCACACTGGGTGAACCATGTATATATGTGTCTCTATTGTATTGTGTATCTTATGTGTGTTTTTTCCGCATTTGTTTTATTTTATTGCTCCATGGTCCTGTTTTTCTAACAGTCCTCATAACCATTAAACTTAGCATTAGTTCAATATACCTTGTATCAAGTGCGCAAAAACATAAGAACATATAACATATTTAGAATAACAATCATATATCATATGTGTGCAATAACAGAACAATAAACACAACATGACACACAAACACCATATTTAACATTGTTCACGCAAGATGGGCTATGTCCCAATGGTTGGATTCTTATTATATTATCCAGAACCATCCATTACAAAATATGCACATTGCGCTCATACATTATGCCCTTGTTGTTCTCCTATATCTCTATGTATCTATATCACATACATTGCATCACATACATTCACTACTTACTCATTTTCTATTCTCATACTCGACTACTATCTTCTGTTATAACTCTTCCTTTCTACCCCAAAACCCTTACATATTTATACAATTACAATAGGGCTTAGCTCGTATTAATGGACCCAAAATTCCTAACAGTTTCAACGGTCTTCCTTCATTTTTGCATGTCGATACCTGAAAGTGCGCCAACTGTCTTTCCTTCTTTTGCATGCAATGCCCAATTCCCAAAAATGGTCCCAAAATCATGTCCCAACACTAAGGCTAACAAAAATATTAAAAAAAAATCTAGCCTTAGATTTCAAGAAAAATTATCATCTCCTTATCTATCGAATACACAGAGTACTGATGCCCACAAGAACTACATCCCAAAATTTCTTACATGAGTAAATTCTTACAAATTTCTTACATAATAAAAGATATAAGCAATACATGTGATCCATATTATGTTGAGAAAAAAACAAGATAAAAACAAATATATAGAAGAGAACACAGAAATATAGTGAAACCCAACTTTTATTAATGAAGAAGAGAGAAACATATCGTAGAACACAAAAGGGTAGAATGGAGTAGATTATCTCTGAAAAGAAACAGATGTTGACTATGTTTCATTCGCAACAAGCTTTACATCACACTCCATTGCATGGTTAAAGGGCCTCCTTCACCTCAATTATATATAAGAGAGTGATAAGAGAACAATTCCCATGATGCATGTGGGATAAATTAATCTAAGTTTATAAAATGCCATAGGCATGTAAAACAGTGGGAATTCTCGGGCGGTCACCCATCCCAGTATTACTCTAGCTTGAGCACTCTTAAATGCGGAGTTATAATGGGATTTGGTGTATTAACATTGTGTTGTAGGAATGTACATAATACCACTAGGAAATATTTACATGATATCTATAATTAACAAATGAATATGGTATCACATTACATTCCCCATCAAAAGGGTGAATATCATGGTTTATCAAAACCATAGGCTTGAAATGTTGATTAAGTGGAAAAGGTGGTTGGCCACCGAGATCCACCTGGATCATTCATCCCCCCTTAGAAAGAAACGGTCCTCATTCTGTCAAGTTCCTCGGGAGATGGGGAAACTTTTGTTGAATCTGGAACCTTGGTGAGTCGCTTGCCTTGTTGAAGTAGATTTCATGCTTGTACTTTTCTTGTGGAAGGATGTCATGAAAATGTTGGAGGTGTTGGATATGTTCAACAGATATGGCTACACGATATTCCTTGGTCCGAGTGTGGGAGGACTCTGTCGGTGAAGATGCAGAAAGAAGAGCTATATCAATGGGGTTTAATGGTTGGAACCCCAAGCACACCTGGAATGGGTCATGGCCAATAGAGTTATGTTGAACATGTGGAAGACTCTCATTCTCTTTGTGCTTCTCTAAAATCTCATTGACCTACTTCTGTTGTATAGAAACATCTTGGGCCAAAGTTGTAGTGGTTGCAGTGACTTCCTATTCACCCTCTGACTAGATCATGAAAAGGGAAAAATTTGTGGTCCGAGAGATTACTTTGTGGCATTTTTTTTCTGAGATCAATGAAGTGGTAGTAGTTGGAGCTACCTTTGGTACCCCATAGAACTGACCTCTTAGAGTAACAATGGCATTGCAGGGTCAAGAATCATAGATAGCATGATGTTTCCACATATATGGTTGTCCTAAAATAACATCACAGAATTCAAGTTGGGAAACATCACACACTACCTCATCCTTGAAGGGATTGATGCCATAGGATAGGAGGCACTTTTAGCTGACACAGATGTCTCGTCCCTGGCTCAACCATCTGATGGTGTATGGTTGGGGGTGTGCTATCATTGGCAGCTTCAATATCTTGACAACCTCGACTGATATTAGGTTCTTCTAACTCTCGTTGTCAACAATGAAATGCAGTGGTGTCCCCTTTACCCAAATTTGTGAGTGGAAGAGGCGCTCCCCCTCCTCAAGCTCCTCTAGTTCTTAAGGTTGTATTGTTTTGGTCGCGATGGTAGCAGTGGGTTCTGCATCGATGATTTGTTTCCCTTTATTGTGCTTTGAATTATATTATAAGTTAGGTTTCATTTCTTTTTCTTTGAGCTCAGCCACCAATTATTGTTTCGAGCGACATTCATCTGTGTTGTGACAGGGGTTGTTTTCAAACTCACACCACTTTCCAATGTCTTTCTTAGACTTCCCATTACCCTTCTTTTTCTACGTCTTGGAATGGATCTCTTGAGGTTGGCCTTCCTTGCTTTGTCCTTTGTTCTGTGAGTTAGGGTTTCCTTTTCCATGATTTTGTTGTGGCGTATGTTGAAACCTGAACCCCTGCTTACTCTACTACTTGAATTTCCGCTCAATTTTTATTTCATATTGATAAGAAACACCCAGTGAGTAAATGTCCAAAATATCGATCTACGTTTCGATGTACCTATGTAGACCACTACAATACTTCAAAACCAAGTGTCTCTCAGAGTCTTTGATACCCATCTTTGAGCGCAAGGTATGGAAGATGTTAGTGTACTCTAGCACCGTCTGATCTCTTTTATGACGTAGAGTCATCCATCTCATGTATTGGTCATCATAGTTTTCGACAAGGTTGAACTCTTGTTAAGAACCAAATATCAAAATAGCATAAAAAAACCTCAGAATAAGTACTCAATGCCTTGACAAAGAGAGAATTCCAGATAATAAGCCTCTTCAAGGGGGCAACCTCCTTATACACCACATAAATTTACAAATACAATATGATTCCAAATGAAAAGGTCTCCTTGGTATATATAGGATACTAGAAGGTACAATTACAACTAATGGACCCAAGCCAACATAAATAAAATAAAAATACTAATGTAATATGCCCCAATTAAGGAATAATGTGCCACTATTTAGGGCTTAACATGACCCTCCCCTTCAGACAAGTGTTGTCTGCAATTCTTGAATAATTTTGGATGCTTCTGTATAAAAGACTCATCTTTCCAAGTGGAATCTTCAACAAGTGGTTTCCTCCACTTAATGAGATACTCTAAAATGGATCTATTCCTTAGCCGGTGAATTTTTGTGTCAATGATAGCATCAGTATCCAATATGATTTTTCCTTCCTCGCCAAGTTCTGGAAATATAGTTTGAACTGGGGTCTTGTCACCTATAACCTTCTTTAAACATGAAACATGGAAAATTGGGTGTACTTGTGAAGATGCAGGAAACTCCAATGTGTATGCCATATTACCAATATTTTGCAACACCTTATAAGGGCCATAGTACTTTGGTGATAATTTATTATCCTTATTAGCTTGCTTTAGGGACATCTGTCTGTATGGTTGTAGTCTTAAAAATACCCAATCCCCTACTTCAAAACTTATTTCACTACAATGTTGATTTGCTTGTTGTTTCATGTGATTATGTGCCTTGGTTGTAAGTTTTAAACCTGTGAAGTAAAGCAATGCATATAGATTCTTAAGAAAAGCATAAATTAATTAATGGCTCATACACATAGTACACAAATATTTATATCGGAAACCCTTAACCTGGAGAAAACCTTTCAACTCTTCATTATATTAATTTCACCATTCACCATACAATATATATAATGTTTTAGGTATTCTGTATCTACCAAAACCCTAATCCCTTAATCCGGGATTAATTTAGAAAACCGCTAAGAATAGAAAAATCCGCTAAAAATGGAAAAAACAGCCAGACGCGGTTATCAAATTTGACGCACCCACATACAAACATGAAAAGAATATAACACATACCCAAAAATGGTCAGGTTTTCCTTTAAGAGTTGGAGAACTTGGTGTTGATGCTCGATTTGATCTTCCACTGCTTGAACCTTAGATTTTTCTTTTAGATAAGAAGTGATGGAAGGTGGGTCATACCCATAGAGTGCCATAAATGGTGTCATTTTTGTTGCAGTATGAAAGTAAATGGTATACCACCATTCTGCCAAGGGTAACCACTTGAACCATTGTGTTTGTTTATCAGAGACAAAGCAACGAAGGTATCCTTCCAAACATTTGTTCACTATCTTGGTTTGTCCATCAAATTGAGGATGATAAGATGAGTTATGGGCCAATTGAGAAAAAAGTCATCGACACCACACAAATTGATTGGGTTCTAAATATAAAGAAGTGATTTGTACCTTTTGTGTGTGTGGCACATCATGTAGATCAAAGAACTGCTCCATATTAAGTATCCATGTGATTGGATCCTTGCCATAAAACTTCCTCATATCTATATTAGGAAATTGGTTGGTCCTCAACCCAAAGTTGGAGTTTCTCCAGTCTTGATTCATGTTCCTTGTGTCCTCATCATGAATTTCATGGGATACATTTTCACTTTTAGGTGGCCTCTCGATTAGGAAAATTTGCAATCCTTCCATGATCTCCCTTTCTAAACCATCCATCTTAGTATCCATTATTTCCTCCAACTTAGCTTCAGTTGAATCTATTATCTCTTGTAGTTCACCTTTTGTTACAGTATTATTTTGTAAATCATTTATGTCACTGTGCATTTTTTCACTTTCACCAAGAGTCCAAGTAGGATTGTCTGAAGGATTATTTGGTATAGAAGTTTCCTTTTTTGGTGGCATTTTGGCCAAGTATCACTTTAAACCTTGATTTCGAGGTGGTTCTTCTAGACAATATTTCTTCTGATGTATCTCCAAAATTTCATCCCTTATGGGTCTGAAAACTTTGTTTTGTAGTTCTCTAATATGTTTTCTTTGCAATGCCACAGGTTTGATCAAAATACGATGTGCCAAGTGGAATTTATGGTAACTTCCCCACACCTTGATAATTTTTTCCCCTTCCAGGAGAACGTACTTGTAAAGCATGCCAAGAGCACAATATATGATATTTTATTCTAAAACTTGCACCAGAAATACTACAGACTATCCACTATCCAATGCATATGGTATCACTTAATTTGGATACTCACTGAAGAATATATCACCATTTTACCCAAAACACCATTTTGAGACTAGTTAATATGACTATTCAACTACCCTATCTTACACAGGGTGTATCTACAAAAGTAGGATGAACCAGAAGATGAAATTTGTATCACAACTACCTTGATAATTTCTCTGAATAGCCTCCTATTTTGAGGGTATTACACGTCACAGAAAAAAATTTATAGTGAAACTTCTGTGATGACTAAATTGAGGATGATTACAGAACCCTATCTTACACAGGCTATATCTCCAAAAGTGTAAGGCCTCAGGAGAGAAAATTTGAACCCCAAGTACCTTGATTTGTCTACTAAATATACTCCAAGTAGTTCCTTCTGAAACATCGTATAAAAAAAGTTATAGCGAAAAATTACAAGGTGTCTCATATGCAGCAGCGAAACCCCAAGACCTTGAGATATGATACCAAATGTTAAGGACCAAATATCAAAATAGCATAAAAAACCTTAGAATAAGTACTCAATGCCTTGAAAAGGAGATAATTTCAGATAATAATCCTCTTCCAGGGGGAAACCTCCTTATACACCACATAAATTTACAAATACAAGATGATTCCAAATGAAAATGTTTCCTTGGTATATATAGGAGACTAGGATGTCCAATTACAACTAATGGACCCAATCCGACATAAATAAAATAACAATACTAATGTAATATTCCCCAATTAAGGGGTAATGTGTCACTATTTAGGGCTTAAAAACTCCTCCTTTATGGCATCTACAAAGGCCACCCAAGTGGGTTTTATCCTTAATGGTGTATATTCATCTGCGGTGTACCTCTCCCAGTAAACTTCCCACAAAGCTCTGACATGGGGAAGGTATTTAAGGAGCACAAAGGTGATCTTTTAACTATCGAAAAAAATTTGAATGGAGTAAAACCTTCTAGAAAATTCAATCATTTTTCTAGAGCATATGCATCTATCTGGCCTTCAAATAAGGGGATATCAAAATTGACTTGTACCTTGAAGGGCATCGCACTTGCGAAATGGTTGCTTGTCGAAGATGTCTCGGTTTCTTCCATCGGTAGTATTCGAAGGATCTAAATGAAGTTGTCCATCATATCGTTCCTTTGTCACATGAGGGCTTCCTCGAGCAATGTCTTGAAAGGATCTCATGCTTTTTCATCTCTCTTTTCTTCCACCATGGAAGGTCGTTTGGGCTAGAGAGCATGGTTGTCCTCAAGAAAAACTAGCTCAAGACCCAAATCTCTATACCCTAACCTCGTCGGGGACCTACTCTAATAAATGACMAGGAGMAAACTGATCTGATACCACTGATATGGATTATGCTGAGAAGGAAACGAGACAAAAACAAAAATATAGAAGAGAACAYRGAAATATAGTGAAACCCAACTTTTATTAATGAATAAGAGAGAAAAACATTGTAGAACACAAACTGGMAAAATGGGGTAGATTATCTCTGAAAAGAAAGAGATGTTGGCTATGCTTCATTCGCAACAAGCTTTACATCACACTCMATTGCATGCTTAAAGGGCCTCCTTCACCTCAATTATATATGAGAGAGTGAGACAAGAACAATTCCCATGATGCATGTGAGATAAATTAATCTAAGTTTATAAAATTCCATAGGCATGTAAAACATTAAGACTTCCTAGGAGGTCACCCATCCCAGTACCACTCTAGCTTCAACGCACTTAACAGTGGATTCCTAATGGGATCTGGTGCATTAATGCTATGTTGTAGGCATGTACATAAGACCACTAGGAAATCATCACATGATGTCTGTAATTAACAAATGAAGATGGTATTATATTCCATTCCCCATCAAAAGGGTGAATATTATGGTTTATCAAAACCATAGGCTCGAAATGTTGATTCAGTGGAAAAGGTGGTTGGCCACCAAGATCCACCTAGATCAACATAGTTAAACTAGATTACATGCCCAGCTTCTTATCACCAATGGTTGTGATACTAAAGGAGGTTTTTTATTCTTTACTGCTATAATCCAAAATTATTTTACATTTGATGAGTTCCATATTGATCCCTCCAATCTCGATTTGTCTCGATCTAAAGGTTTTGAATGTTCTAGAGTGTCACATTATTTAACATGATCCACCTAGATTTCCTTAGGTTGAGGGATGAGTAAAATATTTGCTTCTTGATCCAGATCTAGAGTAAAAGCATATTCATCTTCGACTATACCCTATGGTGTTAATCCCTTCTGTAATGGATGGTATTCTTTTGAAGGTGTTTCCTTGATTTTCTCTAAAACCACTTCTTACTCCTCCTTGGGTGGGTCCAAATCAGGTGGATCTTCCATACTAATAAATCGATGTTCTTCCTTTGTCCCAATCCACTAGGTTGAATTATGTCAATGCTTCCTAACTTTCCTTTACCCTTTTGGACAATGAGTTACAATATTCCTTATCTCAAAAAAAACTCTAAAATGAAAAATATATTTTCAGAATCTAGATCTTGTGTCTAGTAGTAATTTTTCACTTATTAAATTTATTTATTCCAAACACCCTTTGTTGAAATCCATTTCACACATATTCAAGTATATTTTGTGGTGGTGAGATTATTTTTTCTGAACCTTTGTAGTAAAACCTTCCAAGGGATTTTCCAATGGCTTGAAGAGAGGCTAAACCTAAAAAATGAAGAGGTGGATTTGGAATTCTAACCCACAAAGGACCCGAGGATAGAGTGTTTGTCATTGGATCAAAGGATGGATTCCAAGGTTGCATGCATAATCTTGAATTTCCCTAGAACCAGGGTCCTAAGTTTAATATCAAATCCCTATCTTCTAGGAGATCGAACTCAACAATGAAGAACCCCTTTGCATAGGGGTAAATAAAAGTCTCTTCTTTTATCTCAAGTTTCCAATAATCTAAGATACATTTATTTAGATTGACTAATCAAGGCCAGAGACCATTGAAAAATCACATAAGACCATTGGTATTAGAAAAATCCACATGATCTGCAACATATTTCACTATTGGAATAGATAAAGTTGGATTTTCTTGAACCAAAAGTCAATTTAAGGGAGGAGAATGAGAGGAATTCTTCACTATATCACTGAAATAATTCCTAGTCATATTACTAGGAGAAGGGGGGGATAGATCTCTTAATAGAATCCACAAATGCCCCAAACTTAGCCTCCATGCATATACCAACAGCAGGAAGAGGGGTGGAAGAATAGGTTGGAGATGAGGGTGTTGTGATCACCTCCATAGAATGGTTCTAGAAGCACATGAAGAGAATGAAGTTTGAATCTGAAGAGTGAGAACTAGCCATACAAAGATAGGTCACCCTAAATAGCTAAGGAATGTCCTATACAAGTTTCTAGGGAAGAAACCTATCCTTCTTCCCCTCGCTCAGCACTGCATGCTCCATTTCTCCCTATAAAGAACTTATATTCAACACCCATTTTCAAATATTTAAAAAGTTTTAAAATAATGATGAAGAACTAATATTAAAAAAAATATTACTTCCTATGAGTACCATGATATTATTAAAAATATATATATAATTAAAATAATTATTGTATCATGAATAATAAAAGTTAATATAAAACATTATTAATTTTATTATAAATTGAAAAAAAAAATTATATTAAAAAAATATATATTATTTATATAAAATAAATATTCATAAATAAAACTACACAATATCTTAAAATTTGTTTATTACAATATATAAAATAATAATGTATTATAATAATATAAACTTTATATAAATAATACCATGTATTATTTATAAAATGACATAATGGGAGGAATTATAAATATTAAATTCATAGATTATTTTAGGGGTTAAATTTAGTAAATGGGCTAATTTTTTATGGTTTTTCCCAAAAAAAAATCGTCAATTTCTATTTTTTCTAAAAACGATTCGCCCAAATTTCATAGAATAAAATTATTTTATATTAAAAATTGCCAAAATTTTATAGAATTTTATGTAATATAAATTTGTATAAAATCCTTAGAAATTTGAATCTTTTTACAAAACTATCACCAAAAATTTTACATTTTGCATATTAAGGATTGGTAAGCTTAGCCCAAGTTTCAACATTTTAATATAAATTTTCATCCTTAAAATCATCCCTAATTAAATTATTTATGTCATCAATATTTATGTATTATAAAATTTATATAAATAATTTATAAAATAATACAATGGGAGGAACCATAAATATTAAATTATTTATGTCATCAATATTTATATAATGGTTATGTTAAACTATATAGTAAACCATATCAATAATATGACATGGACAATCATAAATATTAAATTATTTTTATGATTAATATTTTTTAATTGTTATATTTAACTATATAGTAAACCATATCAATATTATAACACGATTAATCATAAATATTAAATAATTTATGTGATTAATATTTTTTTTTCTTATTATTATTATATCAATAATTATATTAATAATATGTAATCATATTCATAAAAATAACAGGTTAATCTCGATGCCAATAGATTCGACCACATTAACAAACAAAACAAAAAATATTATATATTCATATTATATTACTGATATGCCCCGGATGGGGTGACACGACACACAGGGTCATTGACACCTAGACAAGCACTAAGTGATGGCTTAACTATGGATGGCAGCCACCCACGCACTAGCATTTACAATGGGGGCAGGCCATCGCAGGGTTCACTTGACGGCGAGGTTCCCTCGAGCGATAATTTACTGCTCCCGCGAGTTCAGTCCGACCATGGATTCGGAAGGACAGATTTCAATGGAGGTTAGTTATGAGTTACTTTACGAGCCAGGACGGAGCGAATTTACTATGTCATTTGTTCGTCCGTCCATCACTTCTGCTATGCACTTTGGTGAGGGCTCTTTGTTCGCTGGGAAAACTTGTCTGCGAAGATTAGCTTGGGTTTTTCCCTTGCTGTTTCTCTGGTCCGGGACTTTCAATCTTGCGCAGTGTTTTTGTGGTGTCGGCATTCACGACCCGGTTTCAATGGTTCACGAGCGTGCCAGGTCTCGTCGGGGCTCGGCAT
>JZKD02S1793493.1:24794-47209 GCA_000966675.3 Picea glauca | reverse complement strand
CAACTATTCGGTTACCAGAGTTTCGTGGAGAAGGGTCGGATGACCCAGAGAAGAAATTGTTTATTTGTGAGAATATTTGGGAAGCTAAGCAGATTACAGATGAAGATACAAAAGTGGCGCAGCTGGAAATCACATTCAGAGATCGTGCAATGGACTAGTATATGGATATCACAGTAAACAGTCCATGGGGAGCGCCTACAACTGTCGTAGATGTGAAGAAGGCATTGATCAATGAATTTCAGCGACCTATTTCATATGATCAGTTCATGAATGAAATGATAGAGATTAAACAGAATCCAGGTGAGTCAATCTGGGAGGTTGATCAGAAGTTCAAGAGACTAAAAGGTAAGTTGAAGTATATTATCACATATATGCAGCATAGACATGTATTTGTTAATTATTTATTGGCACATTTGAAATATTCATTGAGGCAGTAAAAGTTTCAAACTCAAGCTGAGGCCTTTCAAGTAACCTTGAAGTTAGAGGAAAATCAGTATAATCATACAAATCCAGCTATGGAAGAGATGAGAGAGGATCTGAAGAACCTAAAATTTCAGTTGAACTAGAATAAGGGAAAGGAAAAGAGAGAAGATGTTTAGTGCACATTATACAGAACAAAAGGTCATCATAAGAATGAGTGCCCAACCTTTACGCGGTACTTGGGGACATAAATGTTGAATATTTTACCCACAGGAGGACCATGATGTGAGATGTGTAGAACACATGGACATGATCCTTATCATTGTCCCATGATGCAGAAGTATCAAATGGTGCCCAAGACTACATTTTTTAATTTTTGCAAGTTCGTTGGACATGAAGACAAGGATTTCATAACCTTGGAAATAATGAAGGAGAGGACATGTTGGCCCTTGACCAAGTTTGGAGGAAACGTTGGTCATGTTTGACCATTTTTGGGACTTCGACAGGCTGGTCGAAGACGAAGCACCTAGGCGAAGTGGAGATCGTGGGATATCTCCCTTTTTGTGGGCTTTTTGGGTTTTTAAGGTTTATGTAACGGGTATGGGATGTCGTCCCATGGGTTCACCCATGTTTAGGCCCCTTTCTGTAATGTATAAATAAGTATCCAAGTGATGTAAGAGTAGTTTGATCATTGTGATTGCAGTGGTATTTGGCTTAGTGCATGAATGTATTAAGGCATGCAGAGCTAAGTGCAAGCGTTTTGTAAGTGTTTTGTGCATAGACTGTGTAAGGCTTTGTGCTTTGACCTAATTCGGAAGGAGGATCTAGTGAGGTGTGCGGAGATTTTATGTCCTGTGTGGAGTTGATCTTGTAGTTGGGTGCCTATAAGGACATTGAAAGAGACTAATAAAGAAGATGAAGAGTTGGTGGAGGTAGCCCCACACTGGGGTGAACCACGTATATCCTATGTTATTATGATTTGTGTTATGTGTTCATGATGGTCATGTTTATATTTTCTTAGTGTATCATTCTGGATGTATGATAGGTAGATCCATTGATGCTTATTGCTTGATATATGAATAAATGCTAGATTTGTTCTGAAGCTATGTGTTGAATTCTTAGATGTGTTTAATATTGATTACTACTGCATTGATCTACAATTAGGGTTAATCTGCGATGTGAATAAGAATCATCACTGAATGAATATTATTGGCTAAGTGCTCTATTGAAGTGTGTAATGAAAGATCTGTGTCCCAGCTAGGTTGTAGACACTTGAGTCCTGCAACCCCCATTGCCTCTACCTCGGGTGAGACTTCATCTGCTTCGCAGGTGTTGCCAAAAGGGTTGGTAGTTAGGGTTTTGTTGGTGCATTGTTGAAGCATTGAACCCTGGGTCTACCCCTGTGCCAAAAAATGGTTCCATTGTCGAGACCTAAAACTGTGATTGTTGGGAACTAAAGAAAATAAAAAGCTATGTGCGTAGATCTGTTGTTGTAGTGCATAGTATTCTACCTGAATTGTGAAGCGTTGTGCCAACAAAGAGAAGCTTGGTCTGAAGAAAAGAGGTAATATCTTAAAACTCTGTGCTCTGATAAAGGTAAGATAAGTGGAAATTTTTGCTTTGGAAGTATGGATCTAGGTATGTTTGACAGATTTTGTCCTAGTCTGAAAACTAGGGCACATCTAGAAGAAAGAAGATTTGATCTAAATAGATTTGATAGCAAGGGTGAAAGATATGTTATTCTTATGCATAGAAATAATTTTTGGACTAACAAGTGGACGCAGGACCCTAGAAATAATTTTTTGCAGGTCCATCCCTATGATCCTAGTGCACAGTACAGGAAAGTTTGGGGATCGTTTAAGAGAAAGAGAGGATTGACATTGTGTTATAACTGCAGAAGATCGGGACATATTGCTAAGGAATTCCCTAGTATAGGTCCTATTTGTCTTTGTTGTAAATCTATTGATCATGAGGTTTTGGATTTCCCTAGAATGATTGCTAAAGTTGAAAAGATGAACTTGAGACAAGAAAACCATGAGGAAGGTCAAGAAACTAAGGACATGTTAGAGAATCAGAGACTATATTATTACAAATGAGAGAAACACTGAAGGATCACAGAGACATCAGTTTACCAGAGATATTAAAAGAGTAGCAGTGCATAGAAACAAGAATAGGAGACTTCGACATAGACTGTGTATTAGATGAGGAAACACATGTGAATCTTATGCCAGAAAGTACTTGGGAAATTTTGGGAAAGCCAATTATGATTCCTTCATTAGGAAGGATAGGATTATTTAAAGGAAAGATGATAACCATGTATGGAAGAGTTACTAATGTACCTATGATTGCCCATGGAACATCGATCGAAGAAGAATTCGAAGTCATTAAATTTGTTGAGAACAATGCCCCTTTTGCACTTTTGTTAGGAAAGATTTGGATTGAGAAAGATCAGATCCATAGGAAAGCAGAGGAAGGAGCTACAGAAAGGAAAAAGAAAGAATTAAGGGACTTTATAGCCAAAAAAATAGAGCGATTGATACAAGAAAAAGAGGACAAGTCGAAGCAACTGAGGGACAAAGAATTAGATGTCAAGGATGAAAAAACACAAGAATGCTTGAAGAACCTATCCATGCAAGAGAGAAGAGCACCTACCCCAAAAGTAGCAAGAGAAGAGGTATTACATTCGAAACCTTTGGAAGACACTCAGCAGTGCGAAGTTACTATGCTAAGAGAAAATAAGAATAAGAATGGAAAGAGGAATCTAGAGACTAAGATCATAGGAAAGAAGGCAAGAAATCTCAGTAATAAGAAGGAAAAGTTAGAAAAACTAAAGGAATTTCCAAGGACGACTTCGCAGAAGGCAGGCTTATAGAACCTGAACATCGTCGGAATCGTGCAACAGCGCAGACATGCACTTCACCACGGTGAAGCTATATGATCGTTGGAGGCATCCCGACTATTAGAATGATGCTCCAGAATGGCTAGAAACATAGTTATTGCCGGAAAGACCAACATTGGACCGTTCGGACCTGCCACAATAGGTGGAATCGTATTGATTGAGGAATTCTTTCCCGTTGGAGGAATCTATTACGACATTGCGTATTTAATCGGTTNTCATTACCAAGAATTCATAATGACCATCATGAGTGCGAAATGCAGTCTTGGGGATGTCTTCTTCTTTCATTTGGATATGGTGGTAGCCACAACGTAGATCCAATTTGGTGAAGTACTGAGCACCACTCAATTCATCCAAGAGGTCATCAATGACGGGAATGGGGAATTTGTCTTTGATTGTGATTTTGTTGAGGGCGCAGAAATCAGAACACATGCGCCAAGTACCTTATTTCTTAAGTACCATGACCACAGGGGAAGAATAGGGTCTAGTACTGGGACGGATAACATCATCTTATAGTAATTCATGAACAATTTTCTCAATTTCATTCTTCTGGGAAAAGGGATGATGATAAGGCTGAACATTGGGGTGAATATTGCCCAGGATGAGAGGGATGGAATGATCATGGATGCCACGGGAAGGGGGAAGTTCTTTGGGGGTGGTAAAAACCAATTGGTGGCGGGGGAGGATAGATTGGAGGTCGAGATGCATAGAAGGTGTCTCAATAGCATGAATGGAGTAGAGTTGGGCTATAATTCCTGAATGACCTTTTTTTAGGATCTTTTCCATGTGATGGGAACTGATGATCTCAGGGAAGCCTGCGGTGATTTGTTGGAACTTGTATTGTTGTCCTTCCTATTGGAATTGCATGGTTAAGTCCTTAGAATACATGAGAATGGGGCATAGAGTGTGTAACCATTTGGCACCAAGAACAATGTCACAACCACCCATGTCTATAGAAAACATATGGCATTTCAGGTGATACTGACCAATTTGGAGTCGCACATTTTCACATCGTCCCCCACATTTCATGGAACCACCATTTGCAATCATGATTTCAAAATGATTGATGGCACAAATGTAACAATTGACTTCTTGGGAAATGCGGTGGTGAATAAAGTTATGGGTGCTACCACTGTCCACAAGGATGATGACTTTCCTATTTTTGATGTAACCAATTAATTTGAGAGTCCGGGGAGCAGAGAATCCATTAAGGGAATTAAGTGAAATCATCGGGTCAACTTCAGGTGAGTCAGAGGGTGGGGTGAGGTCAGATGGTGGGAGTAGTTCATCCAGAGGCGGAACAACTACATCTTTTTCAGAAACATCCTCAGTCACAGGCATAAAAATATTTTGTTCCTTAAACTTGTGCCTGGGAAAATATTTTTCATCACAATTTTAACAAAGACCCTTGAGTTGACGTTCCTCCATTTCAGCCCTTTTTAATTTATGGATCTTGAGGGGAGTTGCAGGAGGAGAAAAATTTGTGGGTTTAGGGTGAGGAGGAAAGGAGGGTTTGTGGGTCTGGGAGGAGACAATTTGTTGGGCTTCCTTGGCTTGTTGAGTAGCTTCCAACCAATTCTGGGGGCGTGCCATGAGAACATGGGCATGAATTTCATCTTTGAGGCCACTGATAAATAATTCCCTAAATAAAGCGTCTAACATGCCCTTTGTTCTGAAATATAAGTACTTAAATGCGGAAATAAATTCTTCCACTATCCCAGACTGCTTTAACTTGGTCAATCAACCTAAATGGTGGGTGTCAGAGTCAAATCGGTCATAAAGTTAAGACACAAACTGTGTCCAAACAACATACCCTTAGCGTTCCTTACCATTGCAACCATTGTCATCGTTCCAGATCCAGATATAGGGTACCATAACAAAGCTTGGCTAAATCATCAGTAATTCCATGCAAAGAGAAATAATGTTCCATTTGGGTGACCCAGCCTGTAGGATCTGAGCCATCAAATTTTTTCACCTCAATTCTAGGAGGGCTGAGGTATCGGTAAAAGTGGGTAGTATGAGGGCCTTGGTAATGGGAAGAGTCATGGTCATCCTGATAAGATGGTTGCTCAGAAGAGGAAGGGTTTTGGTAATGGCCCAGGAAGTTTTCTTTGAGGTCTTTGATGTAGGAACATTGTTCCTGGAGGTATTTGATGTGGGAAAATTGGTCCTTGAGGATCTCAATAGTTGAATTGATGGAGATAATGTTGGAAGTGATATTATTGATGTTGTCCTTGTGTTGATGGTTGTCAGCAATGAAGGCATTTAGTTCGTGGGCTCGTGTGGTAGTCATTTGGACAAAGGAGAAATAAAATGGTATAGGGGAAACAAAAGGGGTCTAGAGGGGTGGGTGGGACCACATAGAAAAAAGGGTTTCAAGTGATAGGGACCACTGTGACCAGGGTGAAAAGGGGGATCCAAAGGGATAGGAGCCAAATAAGGGTGTCGGAGATGGGTTAGGTCCACACAAAAAAATTGTGTTAAAAATGAGAGGTATCACTGGAATCGGGGCGAAGAGAGGAATCCAATGGGAAAAGTCCCAAATAAGTGTGTCAGTGGGACCACTATACTCTGTGAAAAAAATCCCAAATGCTTAACATGAATAAATGTGTATTAATTTTGCAACCGGAATGAAGAAGGCATAGTTGTGCAACAATAAATCTTGTTTATTCCATTTTTCGTTTCCGTACCCAGGGGTAAGATATTCATGGTTTCTACAGACAAGGGTTTTCCCTATGCTATAGCTCTTTGATATACGTGTGAGGTCCAATAGTATTATTCGGCCCAATATCTCAGGGCACCAACTAAGGAGACTATACCATGCCCTTAGTCGTACTACCTGAATACCCAGGTGCTAGAGAGTATATTCCCGAGTATTGTTCTCAGTAGCACTGTATCAGTCAAGCGACCGATTGGTTTATCTATGGAGGGCTTCAGGAAATCTAGTTCGATTCATATACAGGTGTTTTCTGATGCGCTACCACTCAAAGGGGTACCAACAAGGGTTACAAGGGTGGCCAACAAATGTGCACTTTAGTACCACTTTTATTTCCTGCATGTATGACTCCCCGACCACGGTTTTATGCATGTAACAACAGATATCTATAGCTTTAAGACACTGGAATACATCTCTACCCTGAAAAAATTTAACCCACAATTTTTTGTTGAGGAATGTGCTCTGATACCACTTGTAATATTCCATATATGAAATAGTATGTAGAACATAAATATTTAGCTAGAAATGGCAGAGAAACAATGATATAACCAAAATAATACCAGAATAACACCAGAAAGAGCACTTTGATTACTGATAGCAATGTTCACTTGCCTCTTCGAGGGGGAAACCTCCAGTAGAGCATATCTATATTACAATAATATACAAGACAAGATTTCTCATTCCCTCTACTTCTATATATACTAAATCTATCTATCCAAAATAAAAATCTAAAGGAAGATCCTTCTAGAAGAGGAAGCTTCTATTAGATATTCTTACATTTGACTTATTCTTCCTTATTGCTAGGCATTATTAATATTGGCCTTTATTACATGGAATTATATTATTCTACCTACGTGAAGGGTTAGGGAGGTTAGGTCCCTAACAGAGACCAAAGAGGATGGGAAGAAACCCTTACTCTTGAGCAAAGCCCCTAAAAAGGAGCCTAAGTATCTATACAGTGTGGTCAAGTTGGTAAGAAGCTATCCAACAAAGTAGTTGACCCCAATAAAAATGTTGGTGAATGGTATTCAAATATGAAACATTTCCATATGTTCTTTAATAAGAACGATAACCCACCTAAGCCTCCAGAAATCTTGAGTCTTACATTAAATATGGATGATTGACGAGGCATGATGCATTTTCATTGACCCTGAAAATCATAAGACTATTATATATTTTTATTAGAGTTTGAATGCACCAATAATATGGACGAATATGAAGCCTTGGTCCAAGGCCTTAAGAAGGCCATCGAACTGAAGGTAAAATTTATTCGAGTTTTTGGTGATTCAGATATAATTGTCACACATGTAAGAAACACTATACATTGCATGTCTCCCCATTTGAAAAGTTACCAGTATGAGGTATGGAACCTGATCAATTCTTTCGATGCATTTAATATTACTACTATACCTCGTTCAAAAAATGTTGTTGCAAATGCTTTAGTCAATGCAGCATCTAGATTCACACCCCTGAATAATGTTGAAATCCTTTTCAGACCCTCCATACTAGACAACATCAAAAACTAAAGAGTGTTCAATGTTGCTTCTCATATTGTAGATTTCCTTACCAGTGTTGATGTATTCCAATATTTTGTAATAAATGATGAAGTGCACAAATAGAATCTTCAGGACTATTGAGATGAAGCAAGTAAGATAAAAGATAAATGTATCCTGAGGAGTGTGTCGTGACTCGAAAAAAAATTTGATCTGCAAACTAAATTCAAAAATCCTATGAATCCAAAAATGAACAACTCCACAATGATGCACACTCTAGTGAATTTGGACACTCCTTAATAGCCCAAATATATCAATATAGGCACTTTTTGTTCGGAGGTGGAGAAACACACATTCACACAGTTGTTTAAGAAATATCGAGATGTATTTGCTTGAAATTATGAAGACTTGAAGGCATATGACACCCGCATTATTCAACACATTATTCTCATCAAAGAAGGTGTCAACCCATTTCAGTAGGAGCTAAGGAATATACATCTAACTCTCGAACGTGTTATTCAAAAGGAGTTAAAGAAATTGTTGGATGCCCAGATTATCTTTAAAGTTTGTCATTCTACATGGGTATCCAATATGGTGCATGATAGGAAGAATTTGGGGGATATTAGACCATGTGTTGATTTCGGGAATTTAAATCAAGCCTCTGAGAAGGAAAATTACCTTGTTTTCCCAATGGAACAAATCTTACAACTTGTCTTTGGCTCTCAAATGTTCTCTCTTCTAGATGTGTTTTTTGGCTATAACCAAGTTCTTGTAGCAGAAATGAACCAATTAAAGACCACTTTCAGAACAAAGTGGGGAACACTTTCATATCATAGGATGTCATTTGTCCTAATCAATGTTGGTGATAAATTTCATTTGGAAATGGATATAATTTTTAAAGGTATGATCGGTCATAGCATGGTGATTTACCTTGATGATGTTATAGTTTATTCCAAGCAAAGAGTTGATCACTCGCAACATCTGAAACATATTTTCGAAAGGTGCAGAAAATATGGTATTTTTCAAAACACCAAGAAAATAATCTTTTTTGTTTTATAAGGTAAGTTGTTGGGGCTTATTATTTATAAATATGCGATTTTTGTTGACTCAAAATGCACCAAATCCATCATGTATATCCCACCCCCACATAGTAAAATGTTTATGCACTCGTTTTTTCGGGAAAAATAATTTCATGAGAAGACTCATTCCTAATTTTGTCGAAATAGTTAAACCCCTTCAGAAAATTATAAAGAAGGATGTTCAATTCAAATGGACATATGTTGAAAAGGATGACTTTGAGAATATCAAGGCCTCCATAGTAACTTCACCTTCTCTCCAAAGTCCAAATTTCACTACATACTTTTTGTTGTGCATATTCTCTTCATATCATTATCTTGCAGCAGTGCTCACTCAAAATATCTGCAAGGGAATAAATGTCCCATAGAATTCATGAACACTAGACTTCAAGGATTTGAGCTTAACTATCCATCGATGGACAAAAACATGCTTGTTTGTCACAAATCTACTAAACAATTCAGGCCTTCTATACTGAAAAATCACACTAAGGTGATCGTCTGCCACCCTGAGGTTAGATCTCTCTTTGTGCAGAGAGAACTGAGTGAATACGAGGCAATTAGATGACTGCTTTGAAGGAATATGACCTCAAGTTCAAACTAGAAACTATCATTAAAGTTCAAGTCATGTGTAATCTATCAATCAGGGCCATGGACCCCAAGGATCATGAAGAAGAAGGATGGCAAGAAGAGAAAGCACTCTATGCACAACAATATCCTTACGTCCCATCGATTGAGAATTCATGGTATAATGATCTCAAGTAGTACATTTAGCATGGCATTGTCCCTAGTCACCTCAATTCCAAACAGAGAAGGGAACTGAGACTAAATTCTATGCAATATTAGTTGGCTCATGGTATCTTGTTTAGAAATAATTATGACATAGTTCTGCTCTTATGTCTCAAAAATAAATGTGCCAACATATTATGAAAGACTTACATGATGGAATAGGTGGAGGTCATTTTTTTGGAGAGACCACAGCCCACAAGGTTTTAAGAGCTGGGTATTATTGGCCAAAAGTGTTCAAGGATTCCCATGCTTACTCCCATAGCTGGTACATATGTCGTAAGTCAGTTGGAAGAGAGATAAAGGTAGTTTCTCCACTTCAACCTGTTGTTGTCGAAGAGCCTTTTGAATAGTGGGCATCGTAAATAATCAGTGAGATCAATCCTCACTCATCTAAGAAATAGAGGTATATTCTAACTTCCACTAATTATTTCACTCATTGGAAGGAATTTGTACCATTAACTAAGGTAAATGATGAATTGATAATCAATTTTCTAGAACAACGCATTATGACCAGGTTTGGAGTACCAACCACTCTTGTATTTGATAATGCTACATATTTTTCATCACTGAAGTTAACTTTGTTTTCTCTATATAAAGGGATCATTTTGAAATATGTATCCAACTATTACCCCCAAGGAAATGGCCTAGTTTAATACTCTAAAAAAAATTGATATCTATCCTTAAATGAATTGTAGTTGTACAATAGAAGAATTGGCACAATGCATTACCCAACACCCTCTAGGATGATTGTGTTACTCCTAAAGCATCCATAGGGACCTCTCCTTATTTTCTTGTTTATGGGAAGGAATCCATCCTCCCTTCAAACATCTACCTCTCTTCCCTTTATCTCACACAAAAATCACACATGAGAGAATGCCCTATCATCCAAAAGTGCATCAACACCTTGATAAAACTAGAAGAGAACCATGCCAAAGCTAAAAAAAAAATTGAAGCTCACCAACAAACTATTAAATGTTGGTTTGATAAAACGTTTGTTGGTGAAAAACACCTTTCAGGTTGGCAACCTGATCTTCAAGTGGGACAAGCCACATGAAGACAAAGGAAAACATTCAAAGTTTCAACAATTGTGGTTGGGTCCTTTCATAATCAAGGAAAAGATTGGCCTGGGCACCTACCGATTGAAAAATATTAAAGGGGATGTAGACCTCCTGCATGTCAATGGCCAAATTATTAAGCACTACATTAGCTAGACTTCGAGGAAGTTTTCCCTTGTACATAAATTAAGATTTTTTTTCTTATCCTTATTTTTTCTTTGTTCTTGTTTTACTTGTCACACATGTTTGCTTCATTTTATGCTTTGCATTTTCCTTGCTTTTGATTCTAGTTATATTACCTCCTCTCTCTTTAAATATTATTTCCTTAGACTTATCAGATAACTTGGTGTCATGGATCTAAATAACTTTTAAGATGTGACACATTGGTACTAAAATCCTCGAAATCTACATTTTGGCTTATAGACACAAATTCATATGTCTCTATGAATCATTGTTGTGCATTAATCTGAGTCAAGTTCAGTAGAGAAACATAGGTCATTAGCATATGAGCATTACATTCTTATTGTAGCAAGAGTAAGCTAATATTCATATCCAAGAGCAAGGTTTTGTGTTGGTCTGAAACTAACAAGAATGGAAACTTCTTTAGGAAGGCCTCTATAGTACACAGTGTACATTTCTTAGGAATTTAGCTCATCTATAATAAAATTGGCATATCTCACATTCACAGGTGTCATCCTACATGCCTTTAAAGGAAGATTGGGATCCCCCCTTCCACCTCTCTCTCTCTCTAAATTTAAGAGAATCGTATTATTAAGGTAAAGGCTTGGGGAAAGGCATTACAACTCATGTGGGACATGCAAGTATCTCCATCGGGGCTATGGACACTCACTAGTAGAGAATCAAGTCTTGTGACACCAAGGTGACTCTGTCAGGGCTATAGATGTCCGATGGAAGCAGAGAAACACAATAGAAATGAATAATAAACTTGTGTTCTCATCATTCTCGATGCATCATTTCCTTGTAATACTTCACCTACCTTCCCAAAATGGTCCAGTTCAAGAGAGTATATTGTGGTAATCAATTTTATATGGGAATGGATACAACCTCCCCTTGCATTATTCAACCTTGTCTCATCAAATTATGCACTTTTTAATACTATGGGACCTACTCATTCCCCCTTGGTTCATGCACTGCAAGTGTTTCCATTCTTCGAAGTCTCATGTTTAGATACCTTTTTGCAGAGATTCATGGAATCACCCAGTGTGTAACCAATTGTTGTGCCAGGAATCAACACCATCCCTTTTTCTTGTGTCCTTGTTCATAGATTCAATTCTAACCAAGAAAATGGGACCCCCTTTTTTGTTTTAAGTCTCTCTAAGCTATCTCAAATTATTTATATTTATTAAGTGTCTTCCCATCCTTCTTTAAGAAATTCCTTTACTTGCATCATTTGGAGTTTCTAGCAATCAATGAAGATAATGAACACTTAATCATTTCTAGGAAACAAGTTTTTATGTATCGGTAGACTTCCAAGAAAACTTTTCGATACATTGGCAGAGTTCCTCTCACTATCACAAGTACACTAAGGTTATGCATCGGCATAGTTGCTAACAATCTCACTAGTGCATCAGAGGAGTTCGCATCATCTTCTCTAATACTCTCTCCCTAATACCATCAACCTTCCTTCCAAATTCATTGAAATTCTATATGTTCTACTGGTGTACCTCCCACCATCACCTCCAATACATTGGTGGACTTCCCTCAAACATCTTTGACACATAGAACTTGGTATTGACCCAGTTTCCTTCAACTCCTCTAGTACAATGTTTCCAACTCACCGGCTCCCTTGCTACCATCGTCTTTGACATACCCACATATTTAGAAACATCATTTTGATATGATCCAAGATTTAACACCGGAACACTTCCTCTCTTCCCCTATGGTACCTCAAACTCGATGCCAAGAAAAGGTTATAAAACAAACCTTCCCCCACCCCAATTTCATTGTTATGATTTTTTCTTCAAGGTAAAGGAAAATTTTCCATTGTGTTTGAGAGTCTACCTTGCAGAAAACAACTTGTGTGACAACAATACCTTTCCTTCTTCCATCTACATGTCATTAAACTATCAGGTATGCTACTCTCTCCTTCCACCATGTGTCCTTCCGGGTTTTCATGTTATAGAGATAACTTAATAATGTATATATGTGTTGTCTCTAGTCGAGAATGACCCTCACTACCCTAACTCCCTACTTATTCGCATCAATTCATTCCTCGACTCCTATCCACTCTTTTCTCATGCCCTAAACCCTATCGCTTGCTACAACTACTCTAGCTTGGGCTCTAACCCTCCAAGGAAAGCAAACTCTTTCATAATTTCACCTCAATTTTTATCACCATGTTCCCTTGGAGTGCTTTTAATCCTATACCACTGAGTCCCATTCAACAGTGGCCCCAAGCCTTTAGTTGGACTAGCACACAATCAGATTCACTCAACCGACATTTACATTTTCATCCAAGGGCATAAACCCTACCCAAATTTAGACCATTGTGTTGATTTTAATGAGACCAAGTATAACCCTAATCTGTCATGGTCCCCATTTGAACACTTATTAAAATTTATGAACTAAATGACATATTGGTGTTGGAGCGGGATATTTTGGGAGAAAATCTCAAGGAATAAGGAAGAGTGCAACAAACAAGGCATATAGATAAGGAATGGACCAAAGAAGCAGCGCATGTTAGAAATCAAGGAAAAGCAGGATGAAGAAAAGAAGAGTCAAAGCAAGAAATGGTTGGATTGAAGACCAATCGCACGCAGGAGTTATTATGTGGACAAACCTAATCCACTAGAGTTAGGGTTTTGGGTTATGATGTAAAGGGTTCTTAGCCACTTTTGAAGTATAAATATATGATGTATGAGGTATATAGAGGGTAATTTTTTTTATGAATGATCTATTGGGAAATATATTTGAGAACCTTTCTGAGTTTTGAGTCGCAGAGATATAGAGCTCAGATTGTATCAGTTTTGGAGACTTATGGAGTATAACTGAGGGTGAGGTTGCAATATTTGGAGCTTGGTGTGACATTGGTCAACCTCACCAACTTATGATGTAATACGTGCAATGCACTATTTTGATGAAGATGAATAAAGAAGCATAGAATGCCAAATCTGTGTGGATGTATCCCAGGGGGTGAACCACAATAAAATATTGTGTCATTGTGTGGAATGGTTCCTCTTATGTGTTGCAATGCTTATTATGTTGAATGAATAAATGAATGCATGCATATGCTAGAGTTAAATTACATCGCACACTAGATTAGACATGTTATTTTATGCAGAATGAATGTTAAAGGTTAAATGAATGGTAGATTTAAATGATGGTATGGTAGAATGAATGTTGAAGTAGAAGAAGTATAAGTATGTTTAACACCCCCATGACCAACATCCCTTCCATGACTGCAAACACATGGGTCCTTCAATCACCCATAATCTATCTCAGGTGAGACTACGTTGTGCACTCCGTGTGCATTGTTGCCTCCTGGTTTACCAGAGGGGTTGATGGTTTCAAGGTTTTTGTTGGAGAACTAAGGTAGAACCCAGTTCATCCCATACATCCAAAAAATGGTTTTGTTGTCGAGACAAACTCAGAAGATCGGATTGGAGGGGAATTGATGAAGAGAATGCAATGCTAAAAATGGATGTTTAGGGCATGGAATCCAACTAAGAAAGAGATTGAAAGATGGTTGGAAACAAAGCAACTCGAGTTTGCGCAGAAAGATAATAGAAGCTCCAGGGATACACTGTGCCAATATTTTCATAGGTATGTGTTTACTGATTTGCATGAGGCATATTTTTGTTATATTCCAAAGTTGTTACAGGAGTGGATATTGAGGTTGAAGGATACTCTTCCAATTAATAGGATAATACCATTAAAGTGGACTACTGATAACATTGTGTGATTGTAAAGGGCCAAAAATAAATTCACACACGTAGTGGATTTCTGGTTAGACATCATTGTTGCAAGGTTTATTACTAAGTTTGCAGTTGATATTGTGAAGTCATACACTATTGCAAAGCACAAGTTTCTAAACATACCAAGAGGAAGGTACATTCAATCACTTTACACGTCAATCAAGATCTTATTTCATGGTAAAGGAGTGATGAAAATGGACTTAGACAGCTAAATCACTCTGCACGCATGGGGGAACTTGGGGAAGCACTAAAGAAGATCTCAGATATGGAGAAGGCTCTGGAGAGAGGCTAGAAGAAAGAAGCAATGGACCCCATAATGATGGATGAGGAACAGACCAAGGAGATATTGAGCAGAGTGGGAGTGATGCACAACGAAATACCCTACTAGTATAACATCAATAGGAAAAAGAGGGCAGTAGTTGAGCGAGAGGGCTTGGATAGAAATGAGGAAGATGTAGAGGATATTTGTGCGATGGGTGGATTGAGGAAATATTATGTTCCACATATGAGAGGAAAACCAAAGGTTAGGGGTCTGACATAGAAGAAGGCTCTGAATTCCATATATGAATTAGTGTGGAACCCACAACCCCATGTGTGACTAAGACATCTGAAGAAGAATAAATTTTCAGAAAACAAGTGATTAGTGGTATAAGGATTTTAACAGGATGTGGGTCCAGTGGAAATTCAAGAAGAAGTACAAGGTCAGCTAGCAGCACTCAAGTATATACATTGTGCGGAGGTGGTAGTATAGAAAAATTCACAATGGCAGGAGAAGATCCAACTATTCGGTTACCAGAGTTTCATGGAGAAGGGTCGGATGACCCAGAGAAGAACTTGTTTATTTGTGAGAATATTTGGGAAGCTAAGCAGATTACAGATGAAGATACAAAAGTGGCGCAGCTGGCAATCACATTCATAGATCGTGCAATGGACTAGTATATGGATATCACAGTAAACAGTCCATGGGGAGCGCCTACAACTGTCGTAGATGTGAAGAAGGCATTGATCAATGAATTTCAGCGACCTAGTTCATATGATCAGTTCATGAATGAAATGATAGAGATTAAATAGAATCCAGGTGAGTCAATCTGGGAGGTTGATCAGAATTTCAAGAGACTAAAAGGTAAGTTGAAGTATATTATCACATATATGCAGCATAGACATGTATTTGTTAATTATTTATTGGCACATTTGAAATATTCATTGAGGCAGTAAAAGTTTCAAACTCAAGCTGAGGCCTTTCAAGTAACCTTGAAGTTAGAGGAAAATCAGTATAATCATACAAATCCAGCTATGGAAGAGATGAGAGAGGATCTGAAGAACCTAAAATTTCAGTTGAACTAGAATAAGGGAAAGGAAAAGAGAGAAGATGTTTAGTGCACATTATACAGAACAAAAGGTCATCATAAGAATGAGTGCCCAACCTTTACGCGGTACTTGGGGACATAAATGTTGAATATTTTACCCACAGGAGGACCATGATGTGAGATGTGTAGAACACATGGACATGATCCTTATCATTGTCCCATGATGCAGAAGTATCAAATGGTGCCCAAGACTACATTTTTTAATTTTTGCAAGTTCGTTGGACATGAAGACAAGGATTTCATAACCTTGGAAATAATGAAGGAGAGGACATGTTGGCCCTTGACCAAGTTTGGAGGAAACGTTGGTCATGTTTGACCATTTTTGGGACTTCGACAGGCTGGTCGAAGACGAAGCACCTAGGCGAAGTGGAGATCGTGGGATATCTCCCTTTTTGTGGGCTTTTTGGGTTTTTAAGGTTTATGTAACGGGTATGGGATGTCGTCCCATGGGTTCACCCATGTTTAGGCCCCTTTCTGTAATGTATAAATAAGTATCCAAGTGATGTAAGAGTAGTTTGATCATTGTGATTGCAGTGGTATTTGGCTTAGTGCATGAATGTATTAAGGCATGCAGAGCTAAGTGCAAGCGTTTTGTAAGTGTTTTGTGCATAGACTGTGTAAGGCTTTGTGCTTTGACCTAATTCGGAAGGAGGATCTAGTGAGGTGTGCGGAGATTTTATGTCCTGTGTGGAGTTGATCTTGTAGTTGGGTGCCTATAAGGACATTGAAAGAGACTAATAAAGAAGATGAAGAGTTGGTGGAGGTAGCCCCACACTGGGGTGAACCACGTATATCCTATGTTATTATGATTTGTGTTATGTGTTCATGATGGTCATGTTTATATTTTCTTAGTGTATCATTCTGGATGTATGATAGGTAGATCCATTGATGCTTATTGCTTGATATATGAATAAATGCTAGATTTGTTCTGAAGCTATGTGTTGAATTCTTAGATGTGTTTAATATTGATTACTACTGCATTGATCTACAATTAGGGTTAATCTGCGATGTGAATAAGAATCATCACTGAATGAATATTATTGGCTAAGTGCTCTATTGAAGTGTGTAATGAAAGATCTGTGTCCCAGCTAGGTTGTAGACACTTGAGTCCTGCAACCCCCATTGCCTCTACCTCGGGTGAGACTTCATCTGCTTCGCAGGTGTTGCCAAAAGGGTTGGTAGTTAGGGTTTTGTTGGTGCATTGTTGAAGCATTGAACCCTGGGTCTACCCCTGTGCCAAAAAATGGTTCCATTGTCGAGACCTAAAACTGTGATTGTTGGGAACTAAAGAAAATAAAAAGCTATGTGCGTAGATCTGTTGTTGTAGTGCATAGTATTCTACCTGAATTGTGAAGCGTTGTGCCAACAAAGAGAAGCTTGGTCTGAAGAAAAGAGGTAATATCTTAAAACTCTGTGCTCTGATAAAGGTAAGATAAGTGGAAATTTTTGCTTTGGAAGTATGGATCTAGGTATGTTTGACAGATTTTGTCCTAGTCTGAAAACTAGGGCACATCTAGAAGAAAGAAGATTTGATCTAAATAGATTTGATAGCAAGGGTGAAAGATATGTTATTCTTATGCATAGAAATAATTTTTGGACTAACAAGTGGACGCAGGACCCTAGAAATAATTTTTTGCAGGTCCATCCCTATGATCCTAGTGCACAGTACAGGAAAGTTTGGGGATCGTTTAAGAGAAAGAGAGGATTGACATTGTGTTATAACTGCAGAAGATCGGGACATATTGCTAAGGAATTCCCTAGTATAGGTCCTATTTGTCTTTGTTGTAAATCTATTGATCATGAGGTTTTGGATTTCCCTAGAATGATTGCTAAAGTTGAAAAGATGAACTTGAGACAAGAAAACCATGAGGAAGGTCAAGAAACTAAGGACATGTTAGAGAATCAGAGACTATATTATTACAAATGAGAGAAACACTGAAGGATCACAGAGACATCAGTTTACCAGAGATATTAAAAGAGTAGCAGTGCATAGAAACAAGAATAGGAGACTTCGACATAGACTGTGTATTAGATGAGGAAACACATGTGAATCTTATGCCAGAAAGTACTTGGGAAATTTTGGGAAAGCCAATTATGATTCCTTCATTAGGAAGGATAGGATTATTTAAAGGAAAGATGATAACCATGTATGGAAGAGTTACTAATGTACCTATGATTGCCCATGGAACATCGATCGAAGAAGAATTCGAAGTCATTAAATTTGTTGAGAACAATGCCCCTTTTGCACTTTTGTTAGGAAAGATTTGGATTGAGAAAGATCAGATCCATAGGAAAGCAGAGGAAGGAGCTACAGAAAGGAAAAAGAAAGAATTAAGGGACTTTATAGCCAAAAAAATAGAGCGATTGATACAAGAAAAAGAGGACAAGTCGAAGCAACTGAGGGACAAAGAATTAGATGTCAAGGATGAAAAAACACAAGAATGCTTGAAGAACCTATCCATGCAAGAGAGAAGAGCACCTACCCCAAAAGTAGCAAGAGAAGAGGTATTACATTCGAAACCTTTGGAAGACACTCAGCAGTGCGAAGTTACTATGCTAAGAGAAAATAAGAATAAGAATGGAAAGAGGAATCTAGAGACTAAGATCATAGGAAAGAAGGCAAGAAATCTCAGTAATAAGAAGGAAAAGTTAGAAAAACTAAAGGAATTTCCAAGGACGACTTCGCAGAAGGCAGGCTTATAGAACCTGAACATCGTCGGAATCGTGCAACAGCGCAGACATGCACTTCACCACGGTGAAGCTATATGATCGTTGGAGGCATCCCGACTATTAGAATGATGCTCCAGAATGGCTAGAAACATAGTTATTGCCGGAAAGACCAACATTGGACCGTTCGGACCTGCCACAATAGGTGGAATCGTATTGATTGAGGAATTCTTTCCCGTTGGAGGAATCTATTACGACATTGCGTATTTAATCGGTTGAATGCCTCACCGGGGCCACTTTTGAAATTGAGATATTCAAGCCCACAAAGAATTGATCGCATACCACATTGTATTGTCTAGACCTCGTCGTTCATTCGATTACCTTGAGCGTTTGCTCGCCTACCCAAGTTATTTGATTATGAGCGTGCATGTTGAGCAACCTTAGGGCAATATAGAAGTTGGTAGAAGAAATCTTGATAGACCTTATGGCTGAGAAGGTCATGTCCACATGAATACAAGCCTCGTCGATGGGAGGAGTGTAAATTCTAACGTTGTACAATATCTACTGCAAACTGATATTCGGAAAAGAACAGAAAATATACAATGGAAAATACAAACATTACACAGAGATTTTTCACCTGGAAACCCAAACCAGGAAAAACCAGCATATATTATATTCATACATTGTGTTACATTGTTTACAATACAATGTACATATAGGAGCCAGCGGCATCCAAAACCCTAACCCAATGACCTGGATTAGTCCAAAACCCTAATTCCTTAACCGGAAATAGAAAACCATCGGCAAAAAACCATGTGCTGAAAAACCATCTAATATCATGTGGTCCCAGAAATATGTCATCCCGGTAATATGTCATCCCGGAAATATGTCGTCCCGGAAATATGTCGTCCCGGCGGAAATATGTCATCCCGAAAAAAAAAATTGGGGGCTCCACCCCCCTACACCCCTCTAACCCCCCTACGTGCCTGGCGCAGATGCTCAAACACTACTACTCATGCAAAGAATATAACACATACCCAACAAGGAGTGCAAGCATCCCCCTCGACTACACATCAATCTAGTCGAGCAACGACTGAGAAAAGAAGCAAGCATCGTGATGATCTGGCGAATGAAAAGAAGATCGCGTCGCTCTTTCCCAACTACATCCTGCCTCTAGCTGGCACGATTAGTCATGACAGCATCCCACATGAATTTGAGTACATGCTCATCTTTTCATACCTACCGAAGGGGATACGCGCAGTAGGAACCCAGTCGGGATTGATCCTAGCCCTCAAGATAAGTGATTTAAACCTAGGAGACATGAACAATTAAGCGATGATTTCCCCACATAGGTACCTGACAAAGATGACTGGGAAGAAGCCCAGGATAATTCCCCAGCCATAGATCAAGGAGATAATGTGGTCAATGATCCTGAACGTCATGAAGATCCTCCAATTCGGCAGACATCAGGAGGTCAATGTGTGCGTTAAACTCCTCCTATCGTGCTACGATGGAGGCTATCTCTGGTTAGATAGTCCTGTGACTGTGGATCCAGCGTTGATCCACCTGATCACCATATTAAGCATTCAAGGACCAGACCCTCACCAGTTCTACCCAGGAAAGACATCATATCGCTCCTTGGAGCAACGAATAAAGGAAGCATACGGAGATGTCGAGAAGGGGAAGCGAGGATACAAGGTAGCCTCCATCCAGGATGGAACAGTGCACCTATCTTCTCAGATGATAGCGGGAAATCTCTTTAGAAAGAACCTCCCTATGGAAGTAACAGGATTCATAGTCGACCTTGTAGGGAAGTGCATCAAAGGGATGCAAATGAACTGGGCAAGCTACCTCGTCAATGAGTTGGAGAAGGACTATCGCAAAGTGCAGGACCAAGGATACAAGTTCCACTTTAGTAGGTTGTTGATATTAATATCATTTGTCACTTGGGATATGTCGGAGGGAGTGACATTCCCTGAAGTTGAGCCATCAGAACTAGTGGTCGTGAGGTTCACCACATTATGGTATGCAAACGACATGGATAAGCAATGGCAATCAAATGCGGTGTTCAACGCTTACTACTTAAAATTCAAGTGTGTCATTGAATCATTCCCCCAAATGACTCTGAACACCTTGCATACTTACAGGACACTAGCAAAGTTCCACGCAGACCGCCACTTCATCTACATCATTGTGCATCATTGTGCATCAGGATATAAGCAAGGAGGAGTTGCAGTCCTACTACAAATTGATTGATGAAGACATGGAGGAAATAACCAAGGAATGGCCCGCCAAATTCCTTGTACCAGTCGAGCATATAGAGCTCTCAGACCCCGACATCATTGGAAGTCCTTTGGTCACCTGAATGGAGTATGATGGACCAAGCATCACTAAGAAAAATAATAAGAAGGAGGAAGTGAGGGACATAGACAGTGAAGGGAAGGATAGTGCATCGGAGGAAACTTCACCTGACTCACCTGGAGGAGGAGGAGGAGGCAATGAAGTAAACCAAGAAGAGGAAGGGGAAGAAGACAATCAAGAAAAGGATGAATTAACACTGCCAAAGGATCCCCTAACAAAAGAAGAGACATCAAAGAAAAGGAAGGTTTCTCTGAATAAACCCTCAGCAAGGAAGAAATCACAAGCCAACAAGCCTCAGTCACAGAATGTGCTCACAGTGGATGATGTTGACCTCATCATCGCAGCTATAGAATATGCTTCAGAGGGTATCTTGTAGCAACATGAAGCAAAGTAGTAGATGATGTAGGATAGAATCGAGGCGGAGATGAAGGGGGTACAGCAAGATATATACTTGAGTCATGCATTGTCTACTGCATCATTGTCATCAGAAGGTATAGAATTGGGTTATGAGCCCACCCAATTGCGAAGAATAGCATATGCGATAGAGGCTAAACTTTGTCAAGTCTAGGAAGAAAAAGAACATGGCACAGAGGCCTTGAAGCAAGGAAAGGAGGAATACCTAGAGCAACTTTGGGTTGCGTAGCAAGAAAAATATGACAGTTTGAGGAGGACAGAGAGAAAATCCAAAAATAGAAATATCAGTTGATCATAGAGAAGACTGTGGTTAGAGAGGAAGTAACTAGAGCACTTCGCTCTATGTTGGGCTTTGCCCAGATAGAAAAATACCTAGTAGAGATCCAAGTGGGGAAGCTCGTTGCAACCATTCAACAGCTTCAAGCAAGAGTATCACAGTTAGAACTTCAAGCAGTACCGAGCACTCCGCAAGAAGTGCGGGATGAGAGGGAATAAACTTCCAGGAGCGCAGTCGAAAGAATCAGGGAATTGGCCACAGAATGCAAGAAACTAAGAAATCGAAGTGTGAAGAATTATGAGCACCTTGCAGAAGACCCGGAGCTGAGGGCATTGGAGGCACAGCTCCAGGAGGCGAAGCAGTAGGTTTCCACCGTGAAAGCACAGTTGAAGTTGCTTACTGTAGTGGAAAAGATGAACAGGTTGCAAGAGCAGTGCATAGTTCAGTAGCAGGTCACTGCCATCCAGAGGAGAGTGATGGAGGTGACACAGAGACTCCAGCCAGTGCAAGACAAAGCTTGCACACTTTTTGAAGAGATTGAGGGACAAGGCGCACAGCTGGAACAGGTAGTCACAGCAGTAGAGCAGTGCTTGGAAGGACCTGTCACCGAGCAATTAATCTAGGAGTTCATCAAGAAGGAGGCTCTGGCAAAGAAGCAAGTCGAGGAAGCTCAAGCTAAGATTGAGGCCTTCAAGTCACTGTTTCCTAGATCAGAGTGACTCGAGACAAGTCACAGGTGAGTGTTGGGGACCTATTGTCCCTTGACTAGGTTTGGAGGAAACATTGGTCATGTTTGACCATTTTTGGGACTTCAACAGGATGGTCAAAGATGGAGTTCCCAGGTGACGCGGAGATCACGGGATCTCGCCCTTTTTGTGGGCTTTTTGGGTTTTTAGTGTTTATGTAACGGGTGTGGGATGTCGGCCCATGGGTTCACCCATATTTAGGCCCC
>JZKD02S1793493.1:0-20707 GCA_000966675.3 Picea glauca | reverse complement strand
GACGCGAGAAGAAGACTACATTAACCCCGTTGCAGATGGAATGTTGAGTTGGAGGACCATTAGTTCATGTGCATCAGATTCAGATATAGGTCTGGAGAATTGGCAGCAGTGAATGCTTGAGTTGTCTACCAGAATATGCATAAGGATGACCTGCACACTAAGATGGGTTGGTACATAGGTAAGAGAACCTCCTACTTTTTATGGTCAGAATGACTTAGAAGAATTTGTTATGAAGTTTGAAATAGAAGTAGTGGAAAACAAAATATTACCAGTATTGGATATTTCTTTGAAAGATACACCTGCACAATGGTGGGGTACTCATAAGGAGAAGATTAATAATTGGTATCAATGCAAGAGGTTAATGCGCAATAGATTTGGCACAAAGCAGGAGAACATATATATGGAGAAGTATGATGGAATTTGACAATCAAGAGAACATGTAGATAAATGTATAATTAAATGGATATTAGTACCACCAGAGGAGTGGCCACATCACTTTATTCATACATTATAAGGAATCCCAAGGAATTGGTACACAGAATTGGAACAGCATGGGGAAACTGCAAATTGGGAGGAAATGTAGTTGAATTTTGTGGTCACATTTTCCTTTGAACATAGGAGTCGAGAGATACATATAGAACTGAAGGTGGTAAGATATGGGATCTTTGAAGAATCGGAAGTGGATATTGTGACAACTTATCATAACCATAAGAGACAGACAGTTAGACAGTTTCTGCATTGTTATCATGTCACGGAAGAAGAAGACCCAGTAGAAGAAAACCCGCACAATATCCAGATCACATAAGTTGAAGGGGAAAGAGAAGTAGAATTTCCACATCTAGAGTCATAAGATTATGTTACACCACTAAAGATAAAGAAGGTAAATATTGGAACAGCAAAAATCCCAAAGATTGCAAGTATTGGAGATTATTGGGATAACCAAACAGTAGAAAGAATAACAGAATTACTACATGAGTACAATGATTTGTTTCCAGCAACATTTTCAGAGATGAAGGGAGTAGCAGGAGAACTTGGAGAGATGAATATCCCTTTGAAACAATATGTTAGACCAATAGGACAAAGACCTCATAGGTTGAATCCAATGTACAAGCATAAAGTGAAGGTAGAAATTGATAAGCTGTTAGAGTTTGGTGTCATAGAACATGTGGAAGAATCAGAATGGATTATCCCTATGGTAGTGCAAGAAAATAATCAAGGGGGAATCAGGATCTGTGTTGACTTGAGGAAGTTGAATTATTCTTGTCTACATGATCATTTTCCTACCCCATTTACAGATGAAGTATTGGAGAATGTAGGTGGACAAGAATCCTATTCATTCACTGATGGATTTCATGATGTCATCAGATTAGGATAGCACCAGAAGATCGACATAAGACAACATTTTATAAATAATGGGGATCATATCAGTACAAAGAGATGTCTTTTGGGTTGAAGAATGCATCTGGAATTTTCTCAAGGGTAGTAGTGGCTGCCTTTAAGGATTTTATTCATAAGTTTATCAAGGTTTATTTGGATGATTGGACAGTCTTTATTTTATTGAAGGATCATGTTGAAGTATTAATATTGATGTTAGACAGGTGTATATAGTGTTAGATTTCATTGAATAATAAGAAATTCATTTTCAGCACACCATTTGGTATTATGTTGGGGCATGTGGTGTGTAAACAGGGTTTGTTGGTTGATCCTGCCAAAATTGTTTTCATAGTTAATTTACCACTACCTAAGTCAGTGCAATAGTTAAAATATACACTTGACCATACAGGATACTACAAGAAGCTTATAAGGGGATATGCACAGATTACTGCGTCGATGGAGAAATTGTTGAAGAAGGACATTAAGTATCATTGGAATGATGAGTGGCATCAGAGTTTGGATATCTTGAAGAAGAATATGGTGACAATGTCGACTTTAGTGTTTCCACACTGGTCAAAGGAGTTTCATGTGCATGTGGATGCATCTACAAAAGCACTTCGAGAAATATTAACACATCCAGGAGAAGGTGATATAGATCACCTAATTACATTTGCAAGTAGGAAGTTGTCAGATTCAGAGAATAATTACAATACAATAGAAAGAGAAGGGTTGGCTATGGTTTATGCATTGCAGAAATTCAGACATTATTTGTTAGGTCAACACTTTAAGATGTTTACAGATAATTTTTCTCTTAGGTATTTGGTCAATAATCCAGTTTTGGGGGGAAGAATATGCAGATGGTTACTTTTATTCCAGGAGTTTGATTTTGAAGTAGTGGTGAAGCATGGAAGATTGAATGTAGGGTCAGATGATTTGTCCATGATAACTAATGGAGAAGAACCAAGCCACTTGGAGGATAACTTCCCATATGCACAACTATTTTCAGTATAAATTGTTGATGAGTATTTTTCCGACATTATTGAATTTTTTAGTACAGGATTTGCACCAAAGGAATTTAACACTGCAAAGAAGAAGAATTTGGTAATTAGATTTGTAGACTACCAATTGATTGCATGTCACTTATACAAACTTGGTGCAAACAACATTTTGAGGAGATGTGTTATGGAGCATGAAAGGCCTATCATTTTAGCAGAAGCACATGAAGGAATAGTTGGAGTACATTATGCAGGGAAATCTATTGTGCAGAAGATATTGCGCGCAGGATTATGGTGGCCAAAAGATCACAAGGATGAAAAGGAGTATTGTCATAATTGTGATGTCTACCAAAGGGTTGGAAATCCATCCAGGAGGGATGATATGTCTTTAAGACCTCAAGTAACTTTAAAAGTGTTTAACAAATGGGCGATAGATTTTGTGGGACCAATTAATCCACCATCTAGAAGATCAAGAGCAAGTTATATCATTATAGCGATGGAATACTTGACCAGATGGGTTGAAGCAGCACCAGTGAAGGATTGTGGCACAGAGACTGCAGTGCACTTCCTATTTGAGAAAGTAGTCACAATATTTGGATGCCCTAGAATTCTGATGAGTGATCAAGGGACTCATTTTATCAATAGTAGTATCTAGGCAATGAATGAAGAATTTGAGATACATCATCAGAAGAGAACTCCTTATCATCCCTAAGATAATGGGACAATGGAATCATTTAACAAGATATTGGAGAATTCCTTAACCAAAATTTGCAATGTGAACAGGGATGACAGGGATTTGAAGGTACTAGAATTACTATGGGCTTATAGAACTACATGCAAGAAGCTTACGGATCATACACCTTTCAGATTAGTGTATGGACAGGAAGCGGTAGTACCCTTGGAGTATTTGATACCTAGTCTACACATTGCAGCTATTACAAACATGACAGAAAGAGGCGCAATATAGGAAATATTGGCTCAACTTATGGAACTCAAAGAAGATAAGATCATAGTTGGTTTCCATCAGGAAGTACAGAAAGAAAAGGACAAAGCTTGGCATGACAGACATATTAAGAAGAATAACTTTAAGGAATGATATATAGTTCTCCTCTATGACAAGAAATATTTGCAGCACCCAGGGAAGTTCAAGATGCATTGTTAGGGCCTTTTGAGATCAAGTCTATCACATATGGAGGTGTTGTAAAGATGCAAGATTTAGCAAGAAAGGATATTCAAGGTTTGGTGAATGGTATTCGACTGAAAATGTATGGGGACAGTTGACCTACCAATCCTCATTAGTTGCATCATAGAAGTTAGACTTGTACATATTGTATATAGTAGGAATTAAAAGAATAAAAAGGAAGAAAAAAGTAGAAAAAGCAAAAAATAAGTAGGTAGAATGATAATTGGTAAACAGACAGTTGAAGGATATAGTGCACAGCAGAATCTAGAAAGAGGTATGATAGAACATGAAGACACTGTGTGATAGAAAAAGAAAACACATTTCGATGGGACAAAAAATGATCGGAAAAGAGAAAATCGATGATCAATAAAGTAATGTGCATTTATGACAACAGTTATAAAAGAGGAAAAGAAAGGAAAATGCAAACACTTGTTGTGGTTTTGAGTAAACTGGAGAAAAGAGTGAAGGAGTGAATAGGGTGTCATTGTGTGCAAATATTGTGAAGAGCCTAGCTTATTTATAGCGAATTTTTCCCAAGTTAGAAGAATGACAACGCCAAATTTTGGAGCACCTTGCCAATTGGCAAGAAGAACTAGAAGAATGAACAAACCGATGGAGGATATGACCAGGGTGGTCGATATGGATGAAATCCCTACAACAAAGAGTGAATTGATTAGTCTAACATTGGTCAAGGAACAGAACCCATAAGAAGAGGAAATGGAGGTAAACCACGAAGAAGGTTGAAACCCTAGTGAAAAAGGAAACCCTAACACAGAAAAACTAGGAGTGGCACACACAAAGTGTGAAAAAAATAAAGAAGATAGTGAGAAGACAGAAACAGATGAACCCAAGGCAGGGAAGAACCCTATAACAGAAGAACCCCTGGAGGTAAAGGATGATAGTGATGTAGATCATGACACAGAGGAGGAAGTAAAGATCAAGATAGTAGGACCATCAAAGAGAAAAATGAGTCCAGCCATAATAGTAGAGCACACGCAGACACATGTCTCACTATCATTGCCCCAAATTCCAAAATAGGTCATAGTTGTAGAATACATGTTGGGGTTGTTTCCCAAGCTGAAGTACGTAGATCACAACATGACAGAGGTAGCTAAGTTTCTTGAACTTGCGCAGGATATATATATGGAGAACAGGGGAAAGGGACCATTAGGAGACCTCATTTTTTATCCAAAATTGTGGATAGCAGGGTTGTATAACTCTTGCATCATGATTTTTTTAGAAATACATCACTTCAGCAGGGGGAATAATGTCAACTCATGCGTGAAGAAACTAATGGCGAGAGTCCATGGAGGATTTTTGTAGATGGATAGACCTGTCCTGATTGATGTAGACTTAATTGTGAAGATTACAGGGCTTCCGACAGATGGGGTGAAGACTGAGCAATATTTAGATGATAAGACGAAGGAAAATGCCATTGCAGAAAAAGTAAAGGCTNGATTTGCAGACTACCAATTGATTGCATGTCACTTATACAAACTTGGTGCAAACAACATTTTGAGGAGATGTGTTATGGATCATGAAAGGCCTATCGTTTTAGCAGAAGCACATGAAGGAATAGTTGGAGTACATTATGCAGGGAAATATATTGTGCAGAAGATATTGCGCGCAGGATTATGGTGGCCAAAAGATCACAAGGATGAAAAGGAGTATTGTCAGAATTGTGATGTCTACCAAAGGGTTGGAAATCCATTCAGGAGGGATGATATGTCTTTAAGACCTCAAGTAACTTTAAAAGTGTTTGACAAATGGGCGATAGATTTTGTGGGACCAATTAATCCACCATCTAGAAGATCGAGAGCAAGTTATATCATTATAGCGATGGAATACTTGACCAGATGGGTTGAAGTAGCACCGGTGAAGGATTGTGGCATAGAGACTGAAGTGCACTTCCTATTTGAGAAAGTAGTCACAATATTTGGATGCCCTAGAATTCTAATGAGTGATCAAGGGACTCATTTTATCAATAGTAGTATCTAGGCAATGAATGAATAATTTGAGATACATCATCAGAAGAGAACTCCTTATCATCCCTAAGATAATGGTACAATGGAATCATTTAACAAGATATTGGAGAATTCCTTAACCAAAATTTGCAATGTGAACAGGGATGACAGGGATTTGAAGGTACTAGAATTACTATGGGCTTATAGAACTACATGCAAGAAGCTTACGGATCATACACCTTTCAGATTAGTGTATGGACAGGAAGCGGTAGTACCCTTGGAGTATTTGATACCTAGTCTACACATTGCAGCTATTACAAACATGACAGAAAGAGGCGCAATATAGGAAATATTGGCTCAACTTATGGAACTCAAAGAAGATAAGATCATAGTTGGTTTCCATCAGGAAGTACAGAAAGAAAAGGACAAAGCTTGGCATGACAGACATATTAAGAAGAATAACTTTAAGGAATGATATATAGTTCTCCTCTATGACAAGAAATATTTGCAGCACCCAGGGAAGTTCAAGATGCATTGTTAGGGCCTTTTGAGATCAAGTCTATCACATATGGAGGTGTTGTAAAGATGCAAGATTTAGCAAGAAAGGATATTCAAGGTTTGGTGAATGGTATTCGACTGAAAATGTATGGGGACAGTTGACCTACCAATCCTCATTAGTTGCATCATAGAAGTTAGACTTGTACATATTGTATATAGTAGGAATTAAAAGAATAAAAAGGAAGAAAAAAGTAGAAAAAGCAAAAAATAAGTAGGTAGAATGATAATTGGTAAACAGACAGTTGAAGGATATAGTGCACAGCAGAATCTAGAAAGAGGTATGATAGAACATGAAGACACTGTGTGATAGAAAAAGAAAACACATTTCGATGGGACAAAAAATGATCGGAAAAGAGAAAATCGATGATCAATAAAGTAATGTGCATTTATGACAACAGTTATAAAAGAGGAAAAGAAAGGAAAATGCAAACACTTGTTGTGGTTTTGAGTAAACTGGAGAAAAGAGTGAAGGAGTGAATAGGGTGTCATTGTGTGCAAATATTGTGAAGAGCCTAGCTTATTTATAGCGAATTTTTCCCAAGTTAGAAGAATGACAACGCCAAATTTTGGAGCACCTTGCCAATTGGCAAGAAGAACTAGAAGAATGAACAAACCGATGGAGGATATGACCAGGGTGGTCGATATGGATGAAATCCCTACAACAAAGAGTGAATTGATTAGTCTAACATTGGTCAAGGAACAGAACCCATAAGAAGAGGAAATGGAGGTAAACCACGAAGAAGGTTGAAACCCTAGTGAAAAAGGAAACCCTAACACAGAAAAACTAGGAGTGGCACACACAAAGTGTGAAAAAAATAAAGAAGATAGTGAGAAGACAGAAACAGATGAACCCAAGGCAGGGAAGAACCCTATAACAGAAGAACCCCTGGAGGTAAAGGATGATAGTGATGTAGATCATGACACAGAGGAGGAAGTAAAGATCAAGATAGTAGGACCATCAAAGAGAAAAATGAGTCCAGCCATAATAGTAGAGCACACGCAGACACATGTCTCACTATCATTGCCCCAAATTCCAAAATAGGTCATAGTTGTAGAATACATGTTGGGGTTGTTTCCCAAGCTGAAGTACGTAGATCACAACATGACAGAGGTAGCTAAGTTTCTTGAACTTGCGCAGGATATATATATGGAGAACAGGGGAAAGGGACCATTAGGAGACCTCATTTTTTATCCAAAATTGTGGATAGCAGGGTTGTATAACTCTTGCATCATGATTTTTTTAGAAATACATCACTTCAGCAGGGGGAATAATGTCAACTCATGCGTGAAGAAACTAATGGCGAGAGTCCATGGAGGATTTTTGTAGATGGATAGACCTGTCCTGATTGATGTAGACTTAATTGTGAAGATTACAGGGCTTCCGACAGATGGGGTGAAGACTGAGCAATATTTAGATGATAAGACGAAGGAAAATGCCATTGCAGAAAAAGTAAAGGCTCAATTTGGCAGTGACAGGGGAAACAGAGGCATGAACATCAAGAACATCAATGACTCAGCCATCAAATTTGCAAAAAAATTGATGGCCTGTAATATACTTAGAAAATGTCACAAGGAAGAAGAACCAGCAGGAGTGGTAGAAGCAGTCGCATAGTGCACAAAGGGGACAGTTCTCAGTTGGGAACCTTATTTTCTCAACCTATTTTTGGAATATTACAGAGATGCACAGGATTCTAGAACAGAGTTCCATTATTCTTGGTTGTTGATATTCATAGCTTTAGTATGATGGGAAGAACCTAAGTATTCAGCATTCTATGACAGGACAGGAAAGTGTCATGCAACAAGATATGTAACCTTATGGCACCATATAGATCCTAAGTAGAGGAAAGCCAATTCTATCATTTTTGGCATGCATCTTGGAGAGATGTAGGAGAATATAGAAGACACATGGAAGATATAAAAATAAGTGGTGAATGAAAATGAAGGGATAGCAAACTTCAAGGAATCTAGGCACAGTATATGGATACAAGCAAGGAGAGACCCCAAGAAGACATGGTTAAATATGCATTATTACATCACAATAGAAGAAGTCCAATGGGTAATAGCAGAATGGCTAGATCAGTGGAAGGTACCATTGGTTGTCAAGAAAGGAACAAAGGGAAAAGAATAAGTAAAAGTTGGCATATCGCATAAATCAAGTAGTCCAACAGAAAATACGAGGAAAGAATCACAGCGCACTCATCCAATAGAAAGTGCAACGAGAGTCAAGAAGCAGAGGAAGAACGAAATGGTACCAAGGTCCTCAGTACAAGGATTTGAGAACGCAAAAGGAACAAATGGGTAAGCACAGAAGAAGGATAGCATCCCTAGCAGGGATAAACTCATGCAGATTGAAACACTACCAAAGAGAATATCAACAATGAATATACGAGAACAGAGAAAGAAGATGAAGGCCCCTTAGCTTGCAATAATTGAGGACGACACAAAATTGGTGGTAGAAAAAGTACAGGATCAAGGAGAAGAAGCCTTATATGTCACAAAGTCAAAAAGAGAAGAACTAATGAAAAAATTGATCGAAGTTAAAGAAGTTCTGGAGAGCCTACAGATCAATGTCGCACAGTAGAAAGGCACACCGCATCAGGAGAAAATACATGAAGAAAAGGAGATAGTGCAGACATAAATAATGGGAATTGATACTTTCCAAATCATCCAAGGAATTCTACAAGTAGATGAGGAAACGATGCAACAACCTTTGAAGGATATAGAGCAGTTGGACTTGGTGTTGCCCAACATTCCAACCAAGTTGTTATACAAGTTGTAGATTAGTGTCACACATGAAGTTCAATCAAGGGCCAGGACAGATGAAATGAAATTGGAGACATCGAAGGAGATGAAGGAGGTACTAGATATATCCCTTAAATAAGTGTATCTTGAGAGAGACGAAGAAAAATAGTGCATGGAGAAATTAGAACAAAGACTTGAGGAAGTCTTTCAAACTATCCCAGACAATGCACTAGCAGGGGAATTCAATGTAGAAGAGAATATCCAAAAGATAGCATAGGCTATGGATAGCTACAGACAGGAAATCACAGACCTAGTAGAGAAGGTGATCCTTAGGACTCCACCAGAGATCAAATCATAGAGGGGACAACAGGTTGTAGAACATACAGAAAACATTGAAGGGGAGATTAACAGAATCAAAGAATTGTATAATAGTTCATCACAGATGTTGACTAAACTGCAAGAAGATGTGAAGATTCAAGAACTGGAAGGAGGGAAACATAAACACTGAAGTTCGATATTTGAAGCATAGACATAAGAACATGACTATATTGGACAAAATGAAGAGTGTGCAGGAGCTGAAGAACCTGCAAGCATAACTGAAGGTAGTCCAGATGGAGAACCATGTAAGGTAGGCTCAGTTGGAGCCATTCCAAGAAGGGGCCAATATGTTGATCACAGATTTGGAAGCATCAAAGGGCAGGATAGAGCAGCTACACTTGGAGAGTGTAGAAGTGTTGAAGGAGCATATTATAGTGCAGATAGTAGTAAGCATTGTAGAAAGGAGTGCATATGAGAAAACACAAGTACAAGAGCTGACAGGAATATTTGAGGCATTGAAGAATTCAGTGCGGGAGGAAAACACTACCTGATTGGCTCGGGACGAGCCACAGGTAAGTGTTGGGGGCCTGTTGGAGCAGGCTGTTTTGGGAGCAAATTTCGAGGAATAAGGAAGAGCTCAACAAATGAGGCAGGAATCTAAGGAATGGACCAAAGAAGTAGTGCATGCCAGGAATCAATGAAAAGCAGGGTGAAGAAAAGAAGAGTCAAAGAAGGAAATGGTTGGATCGAATACCAATCTTGCACAAGAGTTACTATGTGGAAAAACCTAATCCACTAGGGTTAGGGTTTTGGGTTATGATGTAAAGGGTTTTTACCCACTTTTGAAGCATAAATATATGATGTATGAGGTAGATAGGGGATAACGTTTTATATGGATGATCTGTTGTGAAATATCTTTGAGAACCTTTTTGAGTTTTGAGTCACAACAATGTAGAGCTTGGATTGTATCAATTTTGGAGACTTATGGAGTATAACTGAGGTTCAGTCGCAAGTTGTGGAGCTTGGTGCGACATTGTCCAGCCTCACCAACTTATGATGTAATGCATGATGTGCACTACTTTTATGAAGATGAATAAAGAAGCATAGAATTCCAAATCTTTGTGGACGTAGCCTAGGGGGGTGAACCACAGTAGAATATTGTGTCATTGTGTGGAATGGTTCCTTTAATGTGTTGCAATGATTATTGTGTTGAATAAATGAATGAATACATGAATCTGTTAGAGTAAACTTATAGCGCATGCTAGATTAGACATTTTATTTTATGCAGAATGAATGTTAAAGGTTAAATGAATGGTAGATGTAAATGATGGTATGGTAGAATGAATGTTAAAGTAGAAGAAGTATAAGTATGCCTAACATCCCCATGAGAAACATCCCTTTCATGACTACAGACATTGGGTCCTACAGTCACCCATAATCCATCTCGGTTGAGACTATGATGTGAACTCTGTGTGTAGTGTTTCCTTCTGGTTTACCAAAGGGGCTGATGGTTTCTAGGGTTTTTTTGGAGAACTAAGGTAGAACCCGGGTCATCCCATACATCCAACAATCGGCAATTGTTTTACTAACTCCACCGACATGTATCAGCAGAGTTGCTAAGATGAATGCTGAAACCATCATTTCCTTACCAATAAGGTTGTTGCGAACTCCTCCGGTACGAGTTTCCCTTACCATCAAGGTTGTTTCGAACTTCTCTAATACAAGTTTCCCTCGCTAAAAACTTTACAACTTTTCCTTCAGTATAAACATTCTACATCAACGAGGTTAATGACTTACACTCTAGTATGAGTTTCACTATGTCGATGAGGTTAACAACTTTCCCTCCAGTACTAGCCTGTATATTATAGACCTTTTTCCTCTAAATGTTGTCGGTACTAACCTTGTGTATCAGTGAAGTTCTTACGAACTCCACTGAAACCACCATACTATGCCATCAAACTTGTTCTCAACATTGTCGATACACCAACCTACCATATCGATGCAGTTTCCATGAACGGCATTGGTACATTTTCTTTCCTATTGATTCACCTGATTTCATCATCCCCTTGAACTGAGTCAGTTCCACTCAGGCTTCACCGTGTCACGAATTATCCTCTCCTCCTCAGATGATGACTTTGCTCCTGATATTGACTCAAGTAACTCCTCTAACACTAATAAAGGTTAACATTACTAATTTTCTCATTAACCCTTGATACTGCTTGAAAGCCCAATAAATTGCATGCCCATACCAATTAATGTGTTATGTTCTATTTCAAGTCATATTTTTATTACCATCTTGATATATTAACGATTGACATGTCTATCACAGATTCAAACATGTCACCTTGTAAGAGAGTTGCAACCAAAACTCCCAGGATGGAAGCCTCCACAAGAACAAGCCAACAAGAAAAAGAGCCAGATACCCCAAGGCATGTCTATAATGACACCATGGGATTCATAGAGAAGGGGATTTCACTTAAAATGGGTGTTAATTCTTCCAATTTTTTAAGAGACATACTTTTCCCCTAGAGGAAGAAGATGAATATGAATTCAAGTTCTTCAAGAACATTCAGAAATCATGGTTACATAGGGTGCCATCTCACACAACAGTCTTTCCTTGTGTGGACGTGATCTCATGGATCATTAGAAATGTAGATATCAACAAAAGATATATCCTCAATGACAAGGGGAAACCCGTAGCATCATTTCAGGTGTCTGAAATAGCCTCTAATTATCATCTGGAAAGAGGAATTTTGTCATTGGATGAACAACTCATGAGAAAATTCCCGCACAAGGTAAAATATTTGTTTAAAATATGGTACATGCCTGAAAAAATGTTCAAGATACGACCCTCAAGCAAATATCCCACCAATTCGTTGAGGAAACTATACCAGTACATATTGGTGATGTTATGTACGTTATATAAGAAACAGGATGGATCAAAATTATCCTTGTCCCTAATGCCCCTCGTATACTACTACGTCAATGAGGGGTCATCCTTCAACTGGGTTGATATCCTATTAACATCTCTAAAGGAATCCATTAGAACTATCAAGGATACAACCCCAGTGAGTTTCCCAACATTCACATGTCCTCCTACTTACTAGACATGGTATGTGTGTCCCATCAATATCCCAAGATGGGTTGAGCCTAGCAGCCAACTAACCCTCCCATAGATATCTACTGCAAAGTGATATAGGAGCACAAATGCATGACTGAGTATCGCAGGATATGTGATTAATTATTGGCACACATTTACAAATCAATCTTCGAATCACCCACTCCATGCATGACTGACAAATCTTTAGCAATAGTATGAAATATCGGAGACTAGTATCTCATGGATCATGGAACCTACATAAGAATATATGGAACCACCAAAACTCCCATCTAATCCTAAGGTTCATACCTAACAGGTTGGTATTGCAGGAGATATCATATCATATTGTTATCCATGGTGTCGGGGAAGCACTCTACCAAGATAAAAGTTCATATGGCCCCCTTTACCATTATCAATCGGATCATACTCCTTCAGGGGAAGCAAGAAGGCTCAAGTGGAAGTGGAAGTAGACCCCCTTCAGCGAAGAAATATTTTGAAGACATGATCCAAATGAAGTAGTCAAAGAATATTGTAGAAAACACAAACACAACTAGGAATACACCTCATCCACGTGGGAAGAGGAATAGGTCCACTGTGGTTCCAAAATGTATGAAGAATGTATCACTAGATAGAAGGGAAAAACTCTAGGAAGGATGTCGGATGAAGAAAAGTCTGGAGAAGAGGAATGGAAGAAAGAAGGATGAAGAAGCGCTAAACAATGATGCTTCTCCTATGGAAACCAACATCCCTGGATCGTTGGCAGATATTCCACTAACTGGAGATCACTTCCTAGTCGATGAAATTTTATTGGGGCTCCACACACCTTATAGGATTATCAAGGTGGTGAACTTGAAGAAGTTCAGATTCGAAAAATCCACCGGAAAAATTGTGCAACAACAAAACTAGGAAGATCCCAATTACAGGAGGCAACCCACTGAAAGTTGCCACTGAGACTCCAGTAACATAAAGCATTAGAAAATACTCACTTTCTATAGTGTCTATCAACACTCCCTTCACCACGAAAATAGAACAAACCTAAAGAATATGTTCCAAAAAAAAAAAAAAGGATGTTAGGATTAAAGAGTTGGAGGAACAACTTAGGCACGCAAAGAAAGACGAAGGATGCCACAAGGAGTTCAAGGTATGTGTCGAGAAGGTGAGGGTAGAGATTGAGGATATTTCTATGGATATGTATGCCCATCTTCATGTCTTCCAATATGATCCGGATTTATGTAGGAACACAATGAAATACAGAAATNAATTTGGCAGTGACAGGGGAAACAGAGGCATGAACATCAAGAACATCAATGACTCAGCCATCAAATTTGCAAAAAAATTGATGGCCTGTAATATACTTAGAAAATGTCACAAGGAAGAAGAACCAGCAGGAGTGGTAGAAGCAGTCGCATAGTGCACAAAGGGGACAGTTCTCAGTTGGGAACCTTATTTTCTCAACCTATTTTTGGAATATTACAGAGATGCACAGGATTCTAGAACAGAGTTCCATTATTCTTGGTTGTTGATATTCATAGCTTTAGTATGATGGGAAGAACCTAAGTATTCAGCATTCTATGACAGGACAGGAAAGTGTCATGCAACAAGATATGTAACCTTATGGCACCATATAGATCCTAAGTAGAGGAAAGCCAATTCTATCATTTTTGGCATGCATCTTGGAGAGATGTAGGAGAATATAGAAGACACATGGAAGATATAAAAATAAGTGGTGAATGAAAATGAAGGGATAGCAAACTTCAAGGAATCTAGGCACAGTATATGGATACAAGCAAGGAGAGACCCCAAGAAGACATGGTTAAATATGCATTATTACATCACAATAGAAGAAGTCCAATGGGTAATAGCAGAATGGCTAGATCAGTGGAAGGTACCATTGGTTGTCAAGAAAGGAACAAAGGGAAAAGAATAAGTAAAAGTTGGCATATCGCATAAATCAAGTAGTCCAACAGAAAATACGAGGAAAGAATCACAGCGCACTCATCCAATAGAAAGTGCAACGAGAGTCAAGAAGCAGAGGAAGAACGAAATGGTACCAAGGTCCTCAGTACAAGGATTTGAGAACGCAAAAGGAACAAATGGGTAAGCACAGAAGAAGGATAGCATCCCTAGCAGGGATAAACTCATGCAGATTGAAACACTACCAAAGAGAATATCAACAATGAATATACGAGAACAGAGAAAGAAGATGAAGGCCCCTTAGCTTGCAATAATTGAGGACGACACAAAATTGGTGGTAGAAAAAGTACAGGATCAAGGAGAAGAAGCCTTATATGTCACAAAGTCAAAAAGAGAAGAACTAATGAAAAAATTGATCGAAGTTAAAGAAGTTCTGGAGAGCCTACAGATCAATGTCGCACAGTAGAAAGGCACACCGCATCAGGAGAAAATACATGAAGAAAAGGAGATAGTGCAGACATAAATAATGGGAATTGATACTTTCCAAATCATCCAAGGAATTCTACAAGTAGATGAGGAAACGATGCAACAACCTTTGAAGGATATAGAGCAGTTGGACTTGGTGTTGCCCAACATTCCAACCAAGTTGTTATACAAGTTGTAGATTAGTGTCACACATGAAGTTCAATCAAGGGCCAGGACAGATGAAATGAAATTGGAGACATCGAAGGAGATGAAGGAGGTACTAGATATATCCCTTAAATAAGTGTATCTTGAGAGAGACGAAGAAAAATAGTGCATGGAGAAATTAGAACAAAGACTTGAGGAAGTCTTTCAAACTATCCCAGACAATGCACTAGCAGGGGAATTCAATGTAGAAGAGAATATCCAAAAGATAGCATAGGCTATGGATAGCTACAGACAGGAAATCACAGACCTAGTAGAGAAGGTGATCCTTAGGACTCCACCAGAGATCAAATCATAGAGGGGACAACAGGTTGTAGAACATACAGAAAACATTGAAGGGGAGATTAACAGAATCAAAGAATTGTATAATAGTTCATCACAGATGTTGACTAAACTGCAAGAAGATGTGAAGATTCAAGAACTGGAAGGAGGGAAACATAAACACTGAAGTTCGATATTTGAAGCATAGACATAAGAACATGACTATATTGGACAAAATGAAGAGTGTGCAGGAGCTGAAGAACCTGCAAGCATAACTGAAGGTAGTCCAGATGGAGAACCATGTAAGGTAGGCTCAGTTGGAGCCATTCCAAGAAGGGGCCAATATGTTGATCACAGATTTGGAAGCATCAAAGGGCAGGATAGAGCAGCTACACTTGGAGAGTGTAGAAGTGTTGAAGGAGCATATTATAGTGCAGATAGTAGTAAGCATTGTAGAAAGGAGTGCATATGAGAAAACACAAGTACAAGAGCTGACAGGAATATTTGAGGCATTGAAGAATTCAGTGCGGGAGGAAAACACTACCTGATTGGCTCGGGACGAGCCACAGGTAAGTGTTGGGGGCCTGTTGGAGCAGGCTGTTTTGGGAGCAAATTTCGAGGAATAAGGAAGAGCTCAACAAATGAGGCAGGAATCTAAGGAATGGACCAAAGAAGTAGTGCATGCCAGGAATCAATGAAAAGCAGGGTGAAGAAAAGAAGAGTCAAAGAAGGAAATGGTTGGATCGAATACCAATCTTGCACAAGAGTTACTATGTGGAAAAACCTAATCCACTAGGGTTAGGGTTTTGGGTTATGATGTAAAGGGTTTTTACCCACTTTTGAAGCATAAATATATGATGTATGAGGTAGATAGGGGATAACGTTTTATATGGATGATCTGTTGTGAAATATCTTTGAGAACCTTTTTGAGTTTTGAGTCACAACAATGTAGAGCTTGGATTGTATCAATTTTGGAGACTTATGGAGTATAACTGAGGTTCAGTCGCAAGTTGTGGAGCTTGGTGCGACATTGTCCAGCCTCACCAACTTATGATGTAATGCATGATGTGCACTACTTTTATGAAGATGAATAAAGAAGCATAGAATTCCAAATCTTTGTGGACGTAGCCTAGGGGGGTGAACCACAGTAGAATATTGTGTCATTGTGTGGAATGGTTCCTTTAATGTGTTGCAATGATTATTGTGTTGAATAAATGAATGAATACATGAATCTGTTAGAGTAAACTTATAGCGCATGCTAGATTAGACATTTTATTTTATGCAGAATGAATGTTAAAGGTTAAATGAATGGTAGATGTAAATGATGGTATGGTAGAATGAATGTTAAAGTAGAAGAAGTATAAGTATGCCTAACATCCCCATGAGAAACATCCCTTTCATGACTACAGACATTGGGTCCTACAGTCACCCATAATCCATCTCGGTTGAGACTATGATGTGAACTCTGTGTGTAGTGTTTCCTTCTGGTTTACCAAAGGGGCTGATGGTTTCTAGGGTTTTTTTGGAGAACTAAGGTAGAACCCGGGTCATCCCATACATCCAACAATCGGCAATTGTTTTACTAACTCCACCGACATGTATCAGCAGAGTTGCTAAGATGAATGCTGAAACCATCATTTCCTTACCAATAAGGTTGTTGCGAACTCCTCCGGTACGAGTTTCCCTTACCATCAAGGTTGTTTCGAACTTCTCTAATACAAGTTTCCCTCGCTAAAAACTTTACAACTTTTCCTTCAGTATAAACATTCTACATCAACGAGGTTAATGACTTACACTCTAGTATGAGTTTCACTATGTCGATGAGGTTAACAACTTTCCCTCCAGTACTAGCCTGTATATTATAGACCTTTTTCCTCTAAATGTTGTCGGTACTAACCTTGTGTATCAGTGAAGTTCTTACGAACTCCACTGAAACCACCATACTATGCCATCAAACTTGTTCTCAACATTGTCGATACACCAACCTACCATATCGATGCAGTTTCCATGAACGGCATTGGTACATTTTCTTTCCTATTGATTCACCTGATTTCATCATCCCCTTGAACTGAGTCAGTTCCACTCAGGCTTCACCGTGTCACGAATTATCCTCTCCTCCTCAGATGATGACTTTGCTCCTGATATTGACTCAAGTAACTCCTCTAACACTAATAAAGGTTAACATTACTAATTTTCTCATTAACCCTTGATACTGCTTGAAAGCCCAATAAATTGCATGCCCATACCAATTAATGTGTTATGTTCTATTTCAAGTCATATTTTTATTACCATCTTGATATATTAACGATTGACATGTCTATCACAGATTCAAACATGTCACCTTGTAAGAGAGTTGCAACCAAAACTCCCAGGATGGAAGCCTCCACAAGAACAAGCCAACAAGAAAAAGAGCCAGATACCCCAAGGCATGTCTATAATGACACCATGGGATTCATAGAGAAGGGGATTTCACTTAAAATGGGTGTTAATTCTTCCAATTTTTTAAGAGACATACTTTTCCCCTAGAGGAAGAAGATGAATATGAATTCAAGTTCTTCAAGAACATTCAGAAATCATGGTTACATAGGGTGCCATCTCACACAACAGTCTTTCCTTGTGTGGACGTGATCTCATGGATCATTAGAAATGTAGATATCAACAAAAGATATATCCTCAATGACAAGGGGAAACCCGTAGCATCATTTCAGGTGTCTGAAATAGCCTCTAATTATCATCTGGAAAGAGGAATTTTGTCATTGGATGAACAACTCATGAGAAAATTCCCGCACAAGGTAAAATATTTGTTTAAAATATGGTACATGCCTGAAAAAATGTTCAAGATACGACCCTCAAGCAAATATCCCACCAATTCGTTGAGGAAACTATACCAGTACATATTGGTGATGTTATGTACGTTATATAAGAAACAGGATGGATCAAAATTATCCTTGTCCCTAATGCCCCTCGTATACTACTACGTCAATGAGGGGTCATCCTTCAACTGGGTTGATATCCTATTAACATCTCTAAAGGAATCCATTAGAACTATCAAGGATACAACCCCAGTGAGTTTCCCAACATTCACATGTCCTCCTACTTACTAGACATGGTATGTGTGTCCCATCAATATCCCAAGATGGGTTGAGCCTAGCAGCCAACTAACCCTCCCATAGATATCTACTGCAAAGTGATATAGGAGCACAAATGCATGACTGAGTATCGCAGGATATGTGATTAATTATTGGCACACATTTACAAATCAATCTTCGAATCACCCACTCCATGCATGACTGACAAATCTTTAGCAATAGTATGAAATATCGGAGACTAGTATCTCATGGATCATGGAACCTACATAAGAATATATGGAACCACCAAAACTCCCATCTAATCCTAAGGTTCATACCTAACAGGTTGGTATTGCAGGAGATATCATATCATATTGTTATCCATGGTGTCGGGGAAGCACTCTACCAAGATAAAAGTTCATATGGCCCCCTTTACCATTATCAATCGGATCATACTCCTTCAGGGGAAGCAAGAAGGCTCAAGTGGAAGTGGAAGTAGACCCCCTTCAGCGAAGAAATATTTTGAAGACATGATCCAAATGAAGTAGTCAAAGAATATTGTAGAAAACACAAACACAACTAGGAATACACCTCATCCACGTGGGAAGAGGAATAGGTCCACTGTGGTTCCAAAATGTATGAAGAATGTATCACTAGATAGAAGGGAAAAACTCTAGGAAGGATGTCGGATGAAGAAAAGTCTGGAGAAGAGGAATGGAAGAAAGAAGGATGAAGAAGCGCTAAACAATGATGCTTCTCCTATGGAAACCAACATCCCTGGATCGTTGGCAGATATTCCACTAACTGGAGATCACTTCCTAGTCAATGAAATTTTATTGGGGCTCCACACACCTTATAGGATTATCAAGGTGGTGAACTTGAAGAAGTTCATATTCGAAAAATCCACCGGAAAAATTGTGCAACAACAAAACTAGGAAGATCCCAATTACAGGAGGCAACCCACTGAAAGTTGCCATTGAGACCCCGGTAACATAAAGCATTAGAAAATACTCCCTTTCTATAGTGTCTATCAGCACTCCCTTCACCACGGAAATAGAACAAACCTAAAGAATATGTTCCAAAAAAAAAAAAAAGGATGTTAGGATTAAAGAGTTGGAGGAACAACTTAGGCACGCAAAGAAAGATGAAGGATGCCACAAGGAGTTCAAGGCATGTGTCGAGAAGGTGAGGGTAGAGATTGAGGATATTTCTATGGATATGTATGCCCATCTTCATGTCTTCCAATATGATCCGGATTTATGTAGGAACACAATGAAATACAGAAATNTTAGGGCCTCAAAATGGCCCCGGAAGTTCAGGACCTGAAAAAACTGCTAAAAATAGTAAACTGTGCGAAAACTGAAAGAATTAATGGTGGGGGTCCAAGTGGAATAGGTGGGTGGCCACCAATATCCACCTGGATCATTACTCCCCCCTTAGGAAGCAATGGTCCCCATTGCGTTGAGTTCCTCCATGAGATGAGGAAACTTCTGCTGAACTTGGTCCCTGGTGAGCCATTTGCCTTGGTGAAGGAGTTGGTCGGCTTTGACAACTCGATATAGCGGTATCCTTTGTTTTCGGGTGTGATTGATCTGTGTATCCAAGATCTGATCATTTCTGGCTTGTTCCATGCAGTCTAGATTTAACTCTGTTGGTGTGAGTTGTTCTGCCATGTCGGATGTGTCTAGTAGAAGTGGAAAGTAGGGTTGAAGGCGGTCCACATTGAACACTGGGTGCAGACCAAGGAATGGTGGAATGTTGATCTCAAAGGAATTTTCCTCTACAGCCTTGGTGAGGGTGTACAGCCCATATCAAAGTGGATGAAGCTTGTAGTGGGGTCCAGCGAGGCGCTCCTTTTGCAAATTCATCCACACTTTGTCGCACACTTGGAAGTTGTGTGGCACCTGATGTTGATCGTGTCATTGCTTGTACTTAGCATTGGCTCTATCTAAGATGTCATGAACCTATTGGCGGATGTGTTGAATGTGCTCAATGAAGTTTTTTGCCTTATCCGCCTCAGACTGGACATGAGTTGAATATTCCTGAGTAGCCACAAATGGCATGGCTATGTCAATGGGACATAGTGGCTGGAATCCCAAGCCCACTTGAAAGGGGTTGTGGCTAGTTGAGCTATGGAGAGCTCGGTTGTAGCTATGTTGTACATAGGGGAGGCTCTCATCCCATGTGCATGGATTCTTTGAATTGTACATGTGCAGAATGTGTACGATCATTCGATTGACGACCTTTGTCTGGCCATCTGTTTGCGGATGGAAAGTTGTGGACTTGGTGAGCTTGGTGTCCAACATCGACCAGAGGCTGGACCAAAATGTACTGAGGAACCTATTGTCCCGATCTGAGATGATAGACTATGGGATCCCAAAGTGTACCCACACTCGTTCAAAGAAGAGTTTAGAAATGGCTTCTGTTGTGATATTCTTCTTGCAGACCATCATAATGGACATCTTCGAGAATCGGTCGACGACCACAAAAACACAGTCATTGCCATGATTAGTAGAAGGAAGGCCCGACATGTAATCCATAGA
>JZKD02S1793482.1:65686-92727 GCA_000966675.3 Picea glauca | reverse complement strand
ACCACACCATCTGCCTCCACGGTGTCATATAACCATGATTACCTGCACGAATACAATTCAAATTAATTAGTGATAAATTATTAATCAAGTGTTTATACAGTGGAAGGCATAATGATCCCAAGTTGCAGGGTTGAACCCTCTTTGATCCCATATGTAATGCCCTCGCCATATGACAACAAAAGTGACATACAACAAGATTTTTTTTTTGTTTGCATTAGAAAATATACATCACAATTAATAACAGCATCATTGACACATCATCCAATATATTAATGAAACAATATTAACACCATATCAATCATTCACGACCTAAAGCTGACACAATATTCCCATGAATAACGATATACATATCAACGATTAACATAAATAAATAGTAACCTGTAATAATTTCATTCATACAAATAAATGATGATGCATAAACAGTACAAATCATAAAGTGCTCAACTCCTCTCATCAAGATAATCATCAAATAACACCATGATAACATGAGATAACATAACCAATCATAAGGGTCATAAAGATAATCAAAAATTGACATAAGACACTACCCGCCCAACCTTTCCTACAAGGTTAGGACCTCTAGGAAACATACAGAATGCTCAAGCCCAGGTTCCAATTTATTTTAACCATTTAAGGTCTCAAGGTTGGCAACTATTATGTGGAACAAGGAGGTGTCTAAATCTCGCTAAATCAATCACATCTCATATCTCTAGACTAGACCATCAATCACACATCGACAAGTGTCACTTGCTCAAGAGTAAGCTAGTTACTTATTCAAAAATTATCAACATATTCCATTGCACAATAATCCAATTACTTAATCATGTACACATCAACAATTAAATGACGCAAGAGAAAAAGCTTTAACATAATCACATGTCAACATATTAATGGTGAAATAGTATTCTCAAACTTATTTCATGGCACAAGGGAGTCTAACTACTTAACTAGTTAGACATCAATATTACAATCAAGGTGCAAGTAATCTAACCACATTAAAACTCAAGGCGTAAGAGAATTATTAGGTTTATTCCAAGGCACAAAATGAAACAAAGTCGAACCCAATCATGCTATCACCTGATTAACATTATTAAATGGCGTGCAAGTAATCTAAGTACTTAATTAATCACCTACCTTAAATTATACATCACCTTAAATTGAGGTGCAAGAGTAACATCAATTAATTCATTGCACAAATAGATCTAAGGTCTAACAATCATTCACTATCATAATTTCATTGTGTGCAAGAAGTCTAATCACACCTTCAATCATACCTTAACAAATTCCAATGATAGCAATAATAAGGGCCGGTCTGAAGAAATCAATTGTAAAATGCAGGTTAAGCTATCTTGGCCCTTATTTTATAGCATTTTTGGAATTTATTTTAACAAATTAAGGCCATGTTTAAATAAGCAAGTTATGTTGGTACTACTTTAGCTGGAATAATCATTATCCTTATTATTTACAATGACAATATTGTTATTGTAGTGAGGCACCCCTATGATCACCCACTAATAATTCTCAAAGATTTATCTTGCAATAGTAGTGTGACAAATGCTATGATAATGAAATCCAAGAATATCAATTACCCTAATTTTTGGAATAACAATATAACAAGTTAATGAATGTTAATTCATACACTTATCTTGGAGTTGACATTTACCAAAATATGAATGTAACTGTACTAAAGAGAAAATGACTAAAGAGAATGGAAAAAATAATATTGAAATTATTGTATAAGACATTTATCACTTTCATTATCTTATATAGATGTTAATTTTGCAACTATAACATCTTAAAAGGATCTTGGAGGAAAGTTGAGGAAATTGAGAATCATTTGGTAATTTATAATCTTGAATTCAAAACAAATGTACCCTACCCAATTCGCTGAGGAATATTTTCAGTGTAACAGAAAGATTCTTGCCTCACAATTTCTCAGGGGAAGGTTGAAAACACAGAGAAAATCACGTAAAATCATTGTGTATTGAGGTAAAAATTCGATGCAAAGGCATCAGACTAAGGACTCATCCAAAATAGGGAACAAGCAGCGAGTGTGCTGGGCCGGTTTTACCCCCCAAAAGATGTAGAGAATAAACGCCATAAATCGCTGAGACTAGCCCACATATGTATATAAAAAAACACATAACATTGCGACTTCAATAAATAACATTTAACTGATTACATTGCATTTATGAATTCAGAGAGGAATACCGTAATCGAAGATGAGGAGTCGAAGACATTCCTCCGCGCTTGCACTCCGTCCAACTCCCAATTTGCTAACCGTTAATACCTCACTGTTACCTCCCACCCAACGCTAGGGGTACTCTTCTTCCCCCTTATCCCCTCGACTCGTAAAGGGGCCATGCACAGAAAACGAAAGAAAAATCTATCTCCCAGCTTTCCTCGCAAGGTCAAGCTACCACTCTCTTTTCGAGATGTGTATCCCAACTCCCACAAGAAAAATCAGTCAAGAAATTTTCGGCAGCATAACCTTATGCATACCAGTTGAGATCCCTTTCTCTTCTTCGCCATTACTTTTATAGAGTTCTTCTTAGTGATCACTTGCGAATTGCATGGTTAATTCATTTTATTGAATTTTAATTAGGAAGTACTCTCTCCCATACACTTGTCACTCGATCCCTTAATTGCACCATAAATTCATTTATTTAATTTAATTAAATGTCAATTTCTTTCACCCTTTCTAAAAGTGCTCCTTGTTGTCCCTTTATTTCCTCTATTTCCCTTTAATGACTAACGTCTTTCTAAAGTTAGTTGTGTTTCATTTAGGAAAGGTCTTTAGTTAGACTTGACTAGATTCATTTCTATGTTTCCACATTCATCTTTGCATTCATTTCCCCTTCTAAGTTCCAAATTAACATGTCTTGTACACAAACATTAGTTAATTCTTAGATAAATTATTTCTCCTTTAAATTCTTAACTTGATTTTTCTCCATCCCCCCTTTTATTATTTGATTATTTAATTTTTAGTATTCTTACCCTATTTAGACCTAGGCTTAAATTCAACTGGGCTTAAAATTCTTAAGGGGATTTTAGAATTACAAAAATTCTCATTAATAATTGTTTTAAGGCTGACCACGTCAAAACAAATTTTGTTTTCTAGGCACCTAGGTTCATTAATTCATTTTTGTTAAACTTGCGACGTGCCCTTCAAGACACACTACGTCCAACCCTTGGAGTCAATACTCCATCAAGAAACCTTGTGGGAGACTAAGGGCCTCTAAGGAATAAGGATCCTACCTTATTGCATTCCCCTTAGAATATTTGTGAGCGACTATCTCAGTCTGCCAACACGACATCGTAGAACTTTCGAACTAGGTAGTCATTAACCTATAATTCGAGCCATGGTGGGAGTGCTAGTAGGTTGTGGCATGGATGTTGCCATGCTGCCACACCTCTCAATCAATATATTTTCTTGTTGTGCATGGCCCCTTTACTCCTAATGTGAGTCTGATTAATAAGAAATCCTTAGTCTGCATCCATCAATGAAACATGTCAGCGATCAATAAACCACGTCATAATATACCTGATCATATGTCACATATGCATAAACAGAAATACCCAAACCATATATAGTCCACTCTCTGACTCAATCCAGAGTCCAAGGAGGTCCACCGACACCATCGATAGCCTCAATTGGTCAAGGGTCGTGCACACTTAGGAGAAACCCGTCAATAGCACCTTTCTATACATAGATATCCAATAACATAACATCACGTCCACAACATTATCATCAGAATCCATAAGCGAAATATACAATAATATACTAAAACAGATCACTTGCACTCACGTGTTCTCAAAGAATAAGACATATCATGTGCATGCAAGAGCTGTATGTTACAGGTTTTTTCTTTGGACTTTGTCTCTATTTTTTTATCTTCTGAATTGGACAACAGAGACACCTTATTTCCACCAAAACATTTATGTTTATACAATCTTCCAACATGTATGTTATTGAACCATTGTGTCTTTTAATAATGAACCATTGCACTTCTTCATTTAATTAACAATAACGTTGATATTTTTGTTGTTTATTGATAGTTTATTTTAATTTATAAAGACTTCAAATCCCTTATAAGTTGTTCAACATTTATCCCTTCATGTGCAATCATTCTTATAGCAACATTGAACTAGTTGGGTGCTAAATTTTGTTTGTTATTGTTGTAATTATTTTTGAATAAACCCATAGCTAGGAATATTTTAATTTACACATGCTTCTCTATAATTCTATAATGAGCTTGTCCAAGAATATGTTATTTCTACAAAATTAGTCTCAAAATTCGAACCTCCTCATGAGTTGATCAAATTTATGGATCAACACATCCATTGATCCATACACTCATATATGGCCCTTGTAAATACAATGGTAGAAAGGCTCTTAATACTTGTCTTCTAGATCCATAGGTTCTTCGTTCAACATGTTCTATATGCTTCGCATGGACACACTTTCACTACAGGGCTTTGATAAGGTTCTTTTGATCTCGTATGAACCCAACATTCTTCCAAATCTAGTCATGATTAACCACAATACTAAAGTGTGGGTTTTTGTCCTTCATTAACCCAGTGTCAGGAGCTTAAACAAAGGTCCTCTATCCAATTTCTTTGTGTGGTTCTAACTCTATCCCTCGATGTTCATATGACTAACATGCTTGAAACCTAGGCCCAAAACTTGTGTGGTTAAACTTATCATGAGCACTTAACTCTCCTTTGTATGACCAACGATTTGTACCGCAAGCTTACATAGAAGGAGATAATTTCGCAACCCTTATTCCCATAGGACCAATCGTAGTGAACTATGACTTAAAAAATGCAAAGCTTGTTCTATTCTTGTAGCCCGATGTCACCTTCTTATTTTTACCAAGTGATCATGCCCTATGACTAGGGGTTATCAGTGTTTATCAATATGTAATACCCTAAGGGCTTACCTCCTTTCCATGTGACCAACCAGTGTGATCAAGGGTGAACACCCATACTTCCTATATCGATGTTTTAACTGAATCAATGGCTAGGTTGTAATCATCATTTGAGTAGATGGTTTGGATCCAATTTCATGTTTCCGTTTGTGTTGACTTTAGTCAACAATCTCAAAATGAAAATTGGTTGTGGATCGTTTGATCCAACCAATGGTTGACTCAAAAATTACAAAGGTGAATATGAATTTAGGCTCCAGGTCCAACCCTTCCAATTAACCTTCATGCTATTTTAAAATTTGAAGGGATTAGGACCATTCGATCATGCTTCCATATTGATCCAATGATCATCGCCGTTCAACTTGATTTTTGAATTGGAGTTCCACCTATTTTGCTAATCTTGTGCCAATCTTCAGGCCTCCTCTAAATTTAGTAGCATCGACATATGCTCTTCAAATTACTTATATACATATTGTATTCACTGTATTAATGGAGGACAAAGATGTCTAATAGAGAATTTCAATCCAGACCCTTAGAACATTTCAATTGAGCACCATATTTTGATCTTTCCCATTTGCATTTATATGGGACAACGTTAGCATCCATAGTGTAACATCCAGTTCCACTGATCACATTTCATACAATGAATTATTATTTGAGAACACTTGTGAGCAAGTGATCCAGTTTAAAACATGGTATATTAAGATTATTAGTTTGGTTTATATGTTTATGCTATCATTGAGTATTGAAATTGATATGTTATTTATATTAATGTATAGAATTGACAGGTATTATGATGAGGTTTCTTGACTGTGCATGAAACGTGGCATGATGAGGATGTTGATGACATCGACAAACTTTCTTAGACTCGGGATTGAGTCAGGATTGGACTATTGACTTTTACTATGAGTACTTGATTTATTACACATGTGTTATATGATGATGTCAGTTATGGATTTTATGTATATGAGTTATTGATGTTATCTTTGTCAGTGGATTCAGGAACGATGACGCTTTCTAATACACCTTACATATGGAGTAAAGGGGTCATACACATATATCATATGGATGAGGAAGAGGTGTGGAATCATCCCTATCATAGCCTACTAGCACTCTCATTGTGACCTGAAACTGAAGGTTAATGACTACCTTGTTCCTGAGAAGTTCACAATGTCATGCGAGCAGACTGAGATAGTTTTTCATGAGGATTTATTAGGGGTGTGAAATAAGTCAGATTCTTTATTCCTCAGTAATCTCTTAGTCTCATAGAAGGTCAACAAGTGAAGTATTCACTCCAAGCGTCAAACAACTTTCAAACTAAGTCAATGGCGAGTGGCACCCTTGGAGCATGAAGGTGCATCTTGAAGGGCACATCGCATGAATAAATTATTAGTCAATAAAAATTCTAGAAAATCTTAGAAAAATAAAATGAATACTTAGACTTGTTAGAATAAATAATAGTACAATCAATTCGAACTCATAGAAAAGAGAAATTAATTTATATAATTTCATATTAAATTTTGAAAGGGAACATAATAAAATCTAAGTTAATTTGTTATTCTTAAGAAAATTATAGAAATGGTACAAATGGGTCTAAGGGAGATTAGAATAATTAAAATCTAGAAAGGGGAGAATAAGTTAAGACATGTGCACAATGTGTGCATGAAATAATAAAAAAAAGAATTTTAAATTAATAGAAATTAACTCATGAGAGAATGGGTTGTCAAGATAGAGTTAGTATCCTAAGTCAATCAAACTCTAAATCCTAACTAAGATAAGAGTTGTAATCAAACTCCAACTATAAATTACTTAGGAGACAATAAAAGATAAATTGGGGAAGGGACAACTAGGAGAAAATCTAGGAACTAATTGAAAAGTGTGAGAGAAAATGCATAATTATTTAAATTAAAAAAGATTAAACATGTGCAACTTGGGAAAAGTGTGACATGTGTTGGGGGTGAATAATATTTAATTTAATTATTAAAATTATCTAATATTGCATGAGAAGAGAAGTGTCAAACCAATGTTTTTTATAAAAGAAAATAAAGGATGAATGAGAAGTACCCTATTGTTGAATGAATGAAATGTTGTTAAAATTTCTATTGACTAAGTTTTCTTGTGTGAGTTGGGATGCAATCTTGTGCAAGAGGTGGAAGCCTCTCCTTGCGAGGGAAATCTTGTCCTAGTTGAGATCTAAATTTTATGTGTGTGGGCCCTTTGCGGCTTGGGGGGATAAGGGGAAAAAGAGTACCCCTAGCATTGGTTGGGAGGTATTGGTGAAGTCTTGGGATTAGTAGGCGAAGGAAGGGAGTTGTGCAAGTTTTTGGTTCCAAGTTGAAGACAATTCTCTTACATCTTCAATTTTTAGTCAAGGTATTTATATTGTAGATATTTACTTGTCATATAAATTTTATAACATGATTGGTAATTTCCAAATGTTGAAAGAAATTGTTTTATGTATAAGGAATTTAAAGGATTACCAAAAATGAACCATGACGTGCCCTTCAAGACACACTACGTCCAACCCTTGGAGTCAATACTCCATCAGGAAACCTTGTGGGAGACTAAGGGCCTCTAAGGAATAAGAACCCTACCTTATTGCATTCCCCTTAGAATATTCATGAGCGACTGTCTTAGTCCGCCATCACGACATCGTGGAACTTTCGAACTAGGTAGTCGCTAACCTATAATTCAAGCCACGGTGGGAGTGCTAGTAGGTTGTGGCATGGATGTTGTCATGCTGTCACACATCTCAATCAATATATTTTCTTGTTGTGCATGGCCCCTTTAATCCTAATGTTAGTCTGATTAATAAGAAATCCTCAGTCTGCATCCATCAACGAAACATGTCAACGATCAATAAACCACGTCATAATATACCTGATCATATGTCACATATGCATAAAAAAAAATACCCAAACCATATATAGTCTACTCTATGACTCTATCCAGAGTCCAAGGAGGTCCACCGACACCATCGATAGTCTCAATTGGTCAAGGGTCGTGCACACTCAGGAGAAACCCATCAATAGCACCTGTCTATACATAGATATCAAATAACATAACATCACGCCCACAACATTATCATTAGAATCCATAAGAGAAATATACAATAATATACTGAACCAGATCACTTGCACTCACGTGTCCTCAAAGAATAAGTCATATCATGTGCACGCAAGAGCAGTATGTTACAGGTTTTTTCTTTGGACTTTGTTTCTATTTTTTTGTCTTCTGAATTGGACAACAGAGACACCTTATTTCCACCAAAACATTTATGTTTATACAGTCTTCCAACATGTATGTTATTGAACCATTGTGTCTTTTAATAATGAACCATTGCACTTCTTCATTTAATTAACAATAACGTTGATATTTTTGTTGTTTATTGATAGTTTATTTTAATTTATAAAGACTTCAAATCCCTTTTAAGTTGTTCAACATTTATCCATTCATGTGCAATCATTCTTATAGCAACATTGAACTAGTTGGGTGCTAAATTTTGTTTGTTATTGTTGTAATTATTTTTGAATAAACCCATAGCTAGGAATCTTTTAATTTACACATGTTCTCTATAATTCTATAATGAGGTTGTCCAAGAATATGTTATTTCTACAAAATTAGTCTCAAAATTCGAACCTCCTCCTGAGTTGATCACATTTATGGATCAACACATCCATTGATCCATACACTCATATATGGCCCTTGTAACTACAATGGTAGAAAGGCTCTTAATACTTGTCTTCTAGATCCATAGGTTCTTCATTCAACATGTTCTATATGCTTCAAATGGACACACTATCACTACAGGGCTTTGATAAGGTTCTTTTCATCTCGTATGAACCCAACATTCTTCCAAATCTAGTCATGATTAACCACAATACTAAAGTGTGGGTTTTTTCCCTTCATTAACCCAGTGTCAGGAGCTTAAACAAAGGTCCTCTATCCAATTTCTTTGTGTGGTTCTAACTCTATCCCTCGATGTTCATATGACTAACATGCTTGAAACCAAGTACCAAAACTTGTGTGGTTAAACTTATCATGAGCGCTTAACTCTCCTTCGTATGACCAACGATTTGGACCACAATCTTACATAGAAGGAGATAATTTCGCAACCCTTATTCCCATAGGATCAATCGTAGTGAACTATGACTTAAAAAATGAAAATCTTGTTCTATTCTTGTAGCCTGATGTCACCTTTTTATTTTTACCAAGTGATCATGCCCTATGACTAGGGGTTATCAGTGTTTATCAATGTGTAATACCCTAAGGGCTTACCTCCTTTCCATGTGACCAACCAATGTGATCAAGGGTGAACACCCATACTTCCTATATCGATGTTTTAACTGAATCAATGGCTAGGTTCTAATCATCGTTTGAGTAGATGGTTTGGATCCAATTTCATGTTTCTGTTTGTGTTGAATTTAGTCAACAATCTCAAAATGAAAATTGGTTGTGGATCGTTTTATCCAATCGATGGTTGACTCGAAAATTACAAAGGTGAATATGAATTTAGGCTCCAGGTCCTACCCTTCCAATTAACCTTCATGCTAGTTTAAAATTTGAAGGGATTAGGACCATTCGATCATGCTTCCATATTGATCCAATGATCATCGTTGTTCAACTTGATTTTTGAATTGGAGTTCCACCTAGTTTGCTAATCTTGTGCCAATCTTCAGGCCTCCTCTAAATTTAGTAGCATCGACATATGCTCTTCAAATTACTTATATACATATTGTATTCACTGTATTAATGGAGGACAAAGATGTCTAATAGAGAATTTCAATCCAGACCCTTACAACATTTCATTTTAGCACCATATTTTGATCTTTCCCATTTGCATTTATATAGGACAACGTTAGCATCTATAGTGTAACATCCAGTTCCACTGATCACATTTCATACAATGAATTATTATTTGAGAACACTTGTAAGAAAGTGATCCAGTTTAAAACATGGTATATTAAGATTATCAGTTTGGTTTATATGTTTATGCTATGATTGAGTATTGAAATTGATATGTTATTTATATTAATGTATAGCATTGACAGGTATTATGATGAGGTTTCTTGACTGTGCATGAAACGTGGCATGATGAGGATGTTGATGACATTGACAAACTTGCTTAGACTCCGGATTGAGTTAGGAGTGGACTATTGACTTTTACTATGAGTACTTGATTTATTACACATGTTTTATATGATGATTTCAGTTATGGATTTTATGTATATGATTTATTGATGTTATCTTTGTCAGTGGATTTAGGCACGATGGCGCTTTCTAATCCAACTTACATATGGAGTAAAGGGGTCATGCACATATATCATATAGATGAGGAAGAGGTGTGGAAACATCCCTATCATAGCCTACTAGCACTCTCATTATGACCTGAAACTGAAGGTTAATGACTACCTTGTTCCTGAGAAGTTCACAATGTCATGCGAGCAGACTGAGACAGTTTCTCATGAGGATTTCTGAGGGGTGTGAAATAAGTCAGATTCTTTATTCCTCAGTAATCCCTTAGTCTCATAGAAGGTCAACAAGTGAAGTATTCACTCCAAGCGTCAAACAACTTTCAAACTTAGTCAATGGCGAGTGGCACCCTTGGAGCATGAAGGTGTGTCTTGAAGGGCACATCGCATAAATAAATTATTAGTCAATAAAAATTCTAGAAGATCTTAGAAAAATAAAATGAATACTTAGACTTGTTAGAATAAATAATAATACAATCAATTCGAACTCATAGAAAAGAGAAATTAATTTATATAATTTCATATTAAATTTTGAAAGGGAACATAATAAAATCTAAGTTAAGTTGTTATTCTTAAAAAAATTAAAGAAATGGTACAAATGGGTCTAAGGGAGATTAGAATAATTAAAATCTAGAAAGGGGAGAATAAGTTAAGACGTGTGCACAATGTGTGCATGAAATAATAAAAAAAAGAATTTTTAAATTAAAAGAAATTAACTCATGAGAGAATGGGTTGTCAAGATAGACTTAGTATCCTAAGTTAGTCAAACTCTAAATACTAACTAAGATAAGAGTCGTAATCAAACTCCAACTATAAATTAGTTAGGAGACACAATAAAAGAGAAACTGGGGAAGGGACAACTAGGAGAAAATCTAGGAACTAATTGAGGAGTGAGAGAAAATGCATAATTATTTAAATTAAAAAATATTAAACACGTGCAACTTGGGAAAAGTGTGACATGTGTTGGGGGTGAATAATATTTAATTTAATTATTAAAATTATCTAATATTGCATGAGAAGAGAATTGTCAAACCAATGTTTTTTATAAAATATAATAAATGAATAATGAGAAGTACCCTATTGTTGAATGAATGAAATGTTGTTAAAATTTCTATTCACTAAGTTTTCTTGTGTGAGTTGGGATGCAAGCTTGTGCAAGAGGTGGAAGCCTCTCCTTGCGAGGGAAATCTTGTCCTAGTTGAGATCTAAATTTTATGTGTGTGGCCCCTTTGCGGCTTGGGGGGATAAGGGGAAAAAGAGTACCCCTAGCATTGGTATTAGTAGGCGAAGGAAGGGAGTTGTGCAAGTTTTTGGTTCCAAGTTGAAGACAATTCTCTTACATCTTGAATTTTTAGTCAAGGTATTTATATTGTAGATATTTACTTGTCATATAAATTTTATAGCATGATTGGTAATTTCCAAATGTTGAAAGAATTTGTTTTTTGTATAAGGAATTTAAAGGATTATTGATGTTCATTTTTGGTAAATTTCATTTTTGTGAAATAGTCTTTCGAGGAAACTGTCATACTACGCTCGACCATTATAATAAACTCTTATACATTTTATCAGAGAATAAATTTTAAGTTAATACATACCTTTTTTTTTTGAGTAAAAAAGAGGTGGTTCCTGCTATATTAAGTGGCAAAAAATATACATCTATGCTTAGGCTGCCAGTTGTTCTGTCGATTTAGCAGAAACCAGAACAACTGGTAGCCAATGTTATGCTTGTCAAAAGTGGGTGGTTCTCCATATATCTTGCCCATAGGAAACCAGGATGGATGGCATTCCATAGTCTGAACTGTGTCTATAGTTTTACAAGATGCAGCTAGAAGCATAACCATAACCCTGAGAAACAATACTAAAAATAGAAGCATAACCATAACAATTACCCGGTGGCCATGTCGGCCTCATCATCATGTTCTCCTTCCGTATTTGGCATCATGAACGGCTGCACACAAGTTGGGAATCTCTGCCCAAGCTAATATATACCTTGCCATGTGTATTGTATTCCATTTTTATTGTTGAATAAAACCCATTCGGCTCAATCAGGTTATTAGGGAAGTTTTTTTTATTTTTCTTTTAAATAATTTGCAATTTGGCCTCTACAACATTATAAATTCCCCTTTGATCATGTTGGTTGTTTGTTTCTTTTATTTCCCTATAGGAAGCGTAGAAACATTGGACACTTTTGATAGAAAATCGGGCTCTGAAGACTCAATTTGCATGGTTGCTTTTTTTTAACAAGGGAAAAATAAGGTTGAACATATAACTTATAGATGTTGCAAACAAGGGTGCATGCATATTTCAATTCCTAATATTTTAAGAAGATAGGCCTAAAAATTTTGCGGTTTTCCTTTAAAAAACAAATTTTAACCCGAAACTATCTTTAGTAAAGAAGAAGGTTCTAGTTTCAGAACAATTTTCACTCTCGTTTACCTTAGTTACAGAAGATCACTTCGAGTATAGAATAAGGATTCAGTATGGGGAATTTACACAACTAAACTATAACTTATCCTTCCCTTGTGTCAGTAGTTCTCTATTTGAGTTCTTATTCTTAGTGGGGTTGTCCTTGACAAGATCTGAAACTCTATGAAAATGAATAACCAGGACTAGAAAACCAAATGATCGTAGGCCTCAAATTCCTACGAGTCTTTCCAATTCCTCGAAAGGGATCTACAGATGGGAGAGATAGTAGAATGAGCGAATGTGGTGCGTTAAAAATTTAGGGAAAATCCTTCGTCCATAAAAAGACGATTGTTCAGTTGGGTTTCTCGAGCTTTTAAATTTTTGAAAAAAAAAATATTGAGAAAATAAACACTTCATTTAGAAGTGTCGAGCATGGGCTTCTAGTCGAGTTATACGTGTTGGAATATATAATTCCTACTTATCTAAAATTCTTTCTAATGTATTGAGAAGTAGAGCTAATCTCTATGTGAGTTGTGTGATCCTATTCTTAAGAGGTTGTTAGAGAGTTGGATTTGTGAGATCCTAGTTTGGTGTGTGGTTGAGATATTCTCTCAACCTCTCCTGTTATCTTTGGAATAAGTTAGAACTGATAACAACCTATGCACTGTATATAAATAGTCTAATGTATTGATATTCACAGTAATTGAATATTTGTGTATTATACTCTACTCTCTCATTTTATCATGGTATCAGAGTGTCAAGGCTAGGTGTGACTCCCTCATGGGAGTGCCTAGGCACATGCAGAGAGTAGAGGAGTGTGTTTGACTTATTGGATCTTGCATCCTTGAAGTAAGGAATATTTGTTCAAGCATCGATCATTGCAACGATCGATAGTCCAAGTTGTCTATTGTGTTGAGCCTCTGGGTCACCACCTGATCTGTCGTGTCGGCTAGAGCGTTGAGCAACCTGTGCATGGAGATGGGCATTGGAGAGTTTATGTTGGTTCCCCTTTCCCATTGTTGTTTACTGGACTGATTTTCTCGACAATCTTGTTATGAAGGTTGACTTCAAAAGTATCTCATAATTATATAAAGTGCCTATGGGGATGGGCGTTGGATAGCTAAGATTGATCTCTGGATTGTGTGATTGAAGTGTGAATGACTTCTTTACTTATAGTTTCGATCCAACAACTTCTTGAATTCGCCATTGCATTTGTTGCAAGAAGAAGACTGTGCGTGGAGCATAGACCACAGTAAATAAGACTAGTTACATGTGCGTGAAAAATAGATCTACATGGAATGTGGCGACATGCGTAGACCTGCTCCTTGGAGTTTGCAGCGTAGAGGTTTTGAAGTTGTTGCATGTGATCCTTAAGTGCATTGGATATGAGACAACAATAGGAGACTGGTGTCAAATACAAGCACACATGTCATGCCATTCTTAGAGTGATAGTTGGTTACCTCATTGTGTAACGAAACTACTGTAATTTTTCTTTGACTGTGAAGCTAATTTGTTGATGCCACGACTTGTAGAACAACTCTATTTGTTGTCGTATGACGTAGAGCCGATTTGCACATTTTTAAAGTGTGCAAGTTTTTTGTGTGTTTTTTTCAACTGTTGGAGGTTTCATGTGATTTGACGCAGCCCTCCCAACCTGCAGGTCGAAATTCCACGCACATAGGATCTTTCCTCTTCCACTGGCCCGAAGAGCTCTCAACAATTGGCTCTCATATTTCCCTTTAGGGAAATCTACACCCACAAATAACCTTGAGGAATTCCCCCCTTTATACTTTGGGAGATCGGACCTCGCGATTTCGTGAATCCGGTGGTCAAGTGCCCTGTCTCTCGAATCCCTGAAACTCGAAAACAGTCAACACTTGACCTTTCCCTTGACGATTTCAGATTTCTCCTTATCGCGAGTTCACGAGTTGCGATGTCATGAAACTCTACTCCACGAACCCCGAAATCCCGATTCTCTATTTCCCGAAATCCCAAAATGTCAACCCTCGACACGATTCTCGGCACTGGTCCCACAACTAGACTTTCTGCCTTTTCGGGACTTCACACTTCGCGAGTCTTAATGCAAATATTTCAGGACTTCAATCCACGAAACCCCGAAATGGAAATCCTCGGCAAATCCAATGGCCCTTGTTGGCTTGAATCTACGGCTCTACCTCTCCTGAGTTTGAACCTTTGAAAACACTCTCCATAACTCCCCTACTCCTCCATGAGATCTAACGGCTCGTGAGACTTTGCGAATTCTCCACGGAGAATTCTGACCGTCTGGTTCCCTTCCTTCTCAAGGACTTCTGCAACTCTTTACCAAAGTGTTTTTCACGGTACTTAACCGCCTGCGACACAAACTTGCGACGCCTTATCAATGCTCCAATGCATAGACTTCTTGTGATTCTCTTCGAAAATTTTCGAAGGCTTTATCCTTCCTAAGCTTTCTATAACTCCAAGTCTTAAAAAAGGCTCTTGCACACACTCCTTGCGAAAAATTCCACTGCACTCCTTGCAGGAATTTTACTCACTCAGACAGAGAAACAATTGAAACTCATTCCTTACTCTTCCTCTCAGATTTCAAACATTCAACAAGAAATCATACACATATAGAATGAACAAAAAATGCATGACAGAAAGAGTAAAACATTCATAAGCACAACATTCAACAATGCACATGCAGAGAATATATGAGAACCATGGGTCTGAATCAAGGCTTTTGTTTTTTGTATTAATCCAGAACTTCTGTACATGGAATTCATCTACATAACTCTTTGCTTCTTCTCTTCTATGCTCTATGCTCTCAATTGACATCCTCCTTTTTACAATACACAATGATGGTGTCTATATCTCGTTTCCCTCTTTCAATCTAAACTGTCTAATCTACACATTAAATCCTATCTACTTGCATTAACTATTCTAAATGCCTTCTACCTACTAAGGAAGAGAGTGGATCGCTCAAGGTACACTTATATTATACAAGTGTCCCCTTCGTTTAATGATCTCATTGTCATTACATAACATTTTCAAAATTTGCGCTGGGTGCTTTTCCAACTGTCTTTTATCTCCATGCCGGCTCGCTTGAGATGCTCCTGCATCATACTCCCTTGCTTGAAATTTTTCATGGGCTCTTGTCCATGAGCTCGTGCACGGTCTTCCCATGCTTCTGGATCTTTTCTTTGTTTTCCCAACTGGCATATTCAACTGGATGGCCCTTCTAATTTTTCCAAATACTCAAAGTATTACTTTCGCCTGGTCTTCTTGCTGACCCTTTTGTCCAGTATGCGCTCCATCTGCGGCTTTTATGCAACTGGCATCTACTTTCGCCACTAAACCTTTGGTTGTTCATTTCCTACTTCTGCTTCCTCAGATTTATATGGGTACAAATCTGAGACATTGAATATCGGAGAAATTTCGATCCCATCAGGTAATTCAATCTCGTAAGCATTTGCCCCAAATTTCTTCAAGACCTTGCATGGTCCGATTTTCTTCATTTTCAGTTTATTATATGTTCCTCTCGGGAACCTTTGTTTTCTCAAATTTGTGAGGATCAAATCGCCAAATTCAAATTGAAGCTGTCTTCTGTGCTTATCTTCTCTCCACTTATATTCCTAGCTCGAACTCTGCAATCATTCCTTCACCTAGATGTGAAGTTCCTTCATCGCCTCTGCGAAATCTTCTACACTAGCGCTCTTAGTCGCAGTATGTTATGAATCCCTCAACTCAGAAATTCCTCTCAGCTGCATGCCATAGACAATCCGAAATGGACTCTGCCCCGTTCTTCTGTTAACTGAGTCGTTATAAGAAAACTCCGCTTGTGGTAATATGTTATCCCACTGGCTGTGGTGTTCTGCCACCAAGATTTTCAGCAAGTCTCCCAGACTTCTTTTCACCACTTCTGTTTGTCCATTCGTCCGAGGATGATAAGATGAACTTAACGACAAGTTTGTTCCTAGCTTCTTCCATAAGGTTCTCCAGAAGTGTCCTACGAACTTAGTGTCTCGATATGAAACTATGCTTCTTGGCAAGCCGTGAAGTCGAATGACTTCTTTGAAAAACAGATTCGCAATGTGAGTTGCGTCACTGGTTTTCTGGCATGGAATGAAATGTGCCATTTTGGAAAATCTATCCACCACCACAAAGATTGAGTCAAAGCCTCTTTGTGTTCTTGGAAACCCCAATATAAATTCCATGCTGACTGCATCCCACGGCCTCTCAGGTATGGTTAATGGTTGATAAAAACCTGCATTCTGCCTCTTTCCTTTTGAATGTTGACAAATTCTACATCTGTCCACAAATATTTTGACGTTTTCTCGCATTCCTGGCCAAAAATATGACACATTCAACTTTGCGAACGTCTTTTCATGACCAAAATGCCCGGCCAATCCTCCACTATGTTTCTCCTTTAACAAATTCTCTCTCATGGAACGTTTTGGAATACAAAGCTGATTACCTTTAAACAATAATCTTTCCTGGATCATGTATTCTACCCATTGGCTTCTATCTCTAAGAATTGGATTCTTAGCTACTTCGTATGCCTCTTTAAAATCTAGATCATCTTGATACATCTCCCTAAGATCATCAAAACCCAACGTTTTGACTTTGAACTCCTGTAATAGCAAACACTTCCTGCTCAAAGCATCAACAACTTTGTTAGTAGTACCAGAAATATGTTTAATTACAAAAGTAAAATTTTGCATATATTCAACCCATTTTACATGTCTTTGATTCAAATTTTCTTGTTGAGTCAGAAACTGCAGTGCATGATTGTCACTGTATAAGACAAACTCCTTCGAGATCAAGTAATGTCTCCATTTCTTTAATTCCTGTATAATAGCATATAACTCTTTGTCATACGTGGAGTATTTTATCTTGGCTTCATTCAGATTCTCACTGAAGTACGCTATCGGCATGTCTTCTTGACTCAAGACTACCCCTATTGCAAATCCACTTGCATCACATTTTACTTGAAATGTCTTTTGGAAATCAGGCAACACCAGGATTGGTTGTTCTGTGATTTTCCTCTTCAACAAATTAAAACTCTTTTTGGATTCTTCTGTCCAGTGAAAAGACTTGTGTCTCTTCTTCACTGTGTCCATCATCGGTGCACTAATCCCACTAAAATTCCTGATGAACTTTCGATAGAAACTAGCCAATCCGTGAAAACTTCTCACCTCAAAGATATTCTTTGGTAATGGCCAATTCTTGATTACCTCCACCTTATTTGGATCCATCCTCTACTTATCTACATAAATAACAAATCCCAAATAAATGAGCTCCATTTTCACGAGTGAGTATTTCTTTATATTTATCAGTAGCTTCTCCTATTGTAACCTCTTCATTATTGTAGCCAAATGTTTTAGATGTTCAGCTTCTATTTTGTTGAAAATCAATATATCATCAAGATATACGATAACAAATTTTCCGATGAAATCCTTGAGGAATTCATTCATCAATCTCATGAAAGTACTTGGCACGTTTGTTAAGCCAAACGGCATAACAAGCTATTCATACAACCCCTCATTAGTCTTGAAGGTTGTCTTCCATTCATCACCTTCTCTCATGCGAATCTGGTGATATCCACTTTTCAAATCAATCCTCGAAATTTTTTTAGCCCCACTCAAACAATCCATCAAATCATCCATCCTTGGCAATGGAAATTTGTACCTGATGGTTATCTTGTTGATCGCCCTCGAGTCAGTACACATCCTCCATCCTCCATCTTTCTTCGGACTGAGTACTGTCGGAACAACACACAGACTCAAGCTTTCTCTGACCAAACCTTTGTCCAACAAATCCTGGACTTGTCTTTTGACCTCTTCATTCTCCTGCGGCGTCAATCTGTATGTGGCTTTGTTTGGAAAACTAGTTCTAGGTATGAGATCAATATGATGTCTCACACTTCTGATCGATGGCAATGAACGAAGTAGTTTGTCCACTACTATGTCAGTGAACTCTTCCAGTAGTTCCTGAACCTCTTCTGGTAAATCATCTACCCTTGTGCTGGTTAAAACAATCTTTGGCTTCCTGACCACAATGAATTGTGGTTCATCTTTCTTCTTAACCTCTGTAAGAAATTCCTTCCCACTCATCAGAAGTATAGTGTTACTTACTTCAGGTTTCACATCCTTATCTTTGATTGGAAGCAACATGTGAGTTCTCCCATTCTTCTCTAGGGTGTATGTGTTCATCCTCCCATCATGAATCACATTTCTATCATATTGCCACGGTCTACCCAACAATAAATGACAAACATCCATGAGAATGACATCACACAGTATCTTATCGTTATATCCTCCTATCTTAAATTCAACTAAACACTGTTTAGTGACAGTTACCCGATGTCCTTTTTGTAGCCATGAAACTCTGTATGGACTTGGATGTTCAATTGTTTTCATCTCCATCTTCTCTACCATATCTGTCGAAACAAGATTATCTGTGCTACCACTGTTCAAAGTGACATTGTATACCCTATCTTTAGTCTTGCAAGCAGTCTGAAAAAGTCTATTTCTCTGGACTGAACTCTCCGCCTCCTTCTCTGGCATCAAAAGAGCTTTTCGCATCATCAACGATCTTCCGCCTTCAGCATCCTCTGCCTCAACATTCCACCTCTGTGCTTTGGCAATGTGAGTTTCACCACCTTCTTTCTTTTTGTCTGGACACTCATAAGAATTGTGTCCATCATTTCCGCATGTGAAGCATGTTATTACCCAACCTCTTCCTCTTCCTCTACCTCTAGTACGAGGAAACATGTTGGTATCAACATACTCTTCTCTCTAATCAACATACTTCCCTCTCTATCCAGCGTATTTCCATCGTTGTGAAATTCCACCTATCTCAATCTGAGGTTGAAGATTCTTCCATTCTTCCTTAGGCTTCTGATTTCTATCTTGGACAACTGACTTTCCCCTGGGTTGGCTTCTTCCTCAGCCTCTTTGACCCTGCTTTCAGCTCAGCTTCTCTTCCGCCTTTAGAGCCATTTGATAAGCATCTTCCACCGTTCGGATGGTCATCATGCTCATCTCGTCCTAAATTTCGTATCTCAGGCCATTCATATATCTGGCAACCTTTTCATCATTACTTTCACGATGACCTGCTCTGATGTTCAGCCTGTAGAACTCTTCAGTGTACTCCTTCACTATCATCGGCTTATGTCTCAAGTTTTTCATTCTTCTAAAAAGACTAATTTGATAATCTCTGGGGATGAATTTCTCCTTCATATTTGTGATCATCCTATCCCAACTCTTGATCTTCTTCTTACCTTGGAAACGTCTGTCATCTTGTAGCTCATCCCACCACAATGTTGCATGCCCCTTTAATCTCATGACAGCTTGTTTGACCTTCTTGTCCTCTTCGACATATTCATAGTCAAAGTATGTGTCCAAAGCTCTAATCCAATCTAGAAGTTCCTCTACATCCAGATTTCCCTCATAAACTGGAATGTCCATCTTGGCTCTTGCACTCATTCTTGCAACAGATCTCAGCAAGCGTTCATTTGCTACATCTTCTGCTGTGACTTCTTCTTCTCCATGTTCAGCTTCATCTTTGCTTTCAGACTCACTAACATCTCCAACATCAACTGTGTGCCTTTGTCTTATTTCCATGTCCACAAGTCTGGCACGAATGTCATGCAGATCTCTTTCCACCTCTGGATTTTGCATCTGTCTGCCCCTTCCTTTGGACATCTCCCTTTCCTCTTCCGGATTTTGTGTTTGCCTGTCCTTTCTTCTCGACGGCATGGTGAATTCTCCTTTTCCCTGCTACAGAAAGAAAATAAACTTTTATGAGCTCTGATACCACACCTGACGCAACCCTCCCGACCCGCAGGTCGGAAGTCCACACACACAGGATCTTTCCTCTTCCACTAGCCCGAAGAGATCTCAACAATTGGCTCTCCTATTTCCCTTTCGAAAAATCTTCACCCACAAATAACCTTGAGGAATTCCCTCCTTTATACTTTGGGAGATCGGACTTCATGATTTCGTGAATCCGGTGGTCAAGCACCTTGTCTCTCAAATCCCCGAAACCCGAAAAAAGTCAGCACTTGACCTTTCCCTTGCCGATTTTAGATTTCACCTTATCGCTAGTTCGTAAGTTGCGATGTCATGCAACTCTGCTCCACGAACCCCAAAATCTCGATTCTCTATTTCCCGAAATCCCAAAATTTCAATCTTCGACATGATTCCCGACGCTGGTCCCACAACTAGACTTTCCACCTTTTCGGGACTTCACACTTCACGAGTCTTAATGCAAAGATTTTGGGGCTTAAATCCACGAAACCCCGAAATGGAAATCCTTGGCAAATCCAACGACCCTTGTTGGCTTGAATCTACGGCTTTGCCTCTCCTGAACTTGAACCTTTGAAAATAATCTCCGTAACTCCCCTGCTCCTCCGTGATATCTGACGGCTCGCGGGACTTCGCGAATTATCCATGGAGAATTTCGACCGTCCGGTTCCCTTCCTTCTCAAGGACTTCTGCAACTCTTTACCAAAGTTTTTTTCACGATACTTAACCGCCTGCGACACAAACTTGTGACGCCTTCTCAATGCTCCAATGCATAGACTTCCTGTGCTTCTCTTCGACAATTTTTGAAGGCTTTATCCTTCCTGAGCTTTCTCTAACTCCATGTCTTAAAGAAGGCTCCTGCACACACTCCTTGCGGAAAATTCCACTGCACTCCTTGCAGGAATTTTACTCACTCAGACAGAGAAACAATTGAAACTCATTCCTTACTCTTCCTCTCAGATTTCAAACATTCAACAAGAAATCATACAAACATAGCATGAATAGCGAATGCATGACAGAAAAAGTAAAACATTCATAAGCACAACATTCAACAATGCACACGCAGAGAATATATGAGAACCATGGGTCTGAATCAAGGCTTTTTTTTTTTTTTTGTATTAATCCAGAACTTCTGTACATGGAATTCGTCTACACAACTATTTGCTTCTTCTCTTCTATGCTCTATGCTCTCAATTGACATCCTCCTTTTTACAATACACAATGAGGGTGTTTATATCCCCTTTCCCTCTTTCATTCTAAACTGTCTAATCTATGCATTAAATCCTATCTACTTGCATTAACTATTATAAATGCCTTCTACCTACTAAGGACGAGATCAGATCGCTCAAGGTCCGTTTATATTATACAAGTGTCCCCTCTGTTTAATGATCTCATTGTCATTACATAACATTTTCAAAATTTGCGCTGGGTTCTTTTCCAACTATCTTTTATCTCCACGCTAGCTCACTTGAGATGCTCTTGCATCGTGATTGAGCGTGGAAATCAGATTTGATGCTTATGTGTAGATTTGTATGAGTTGTTGGAGTGCAGATCTGTTGTCCTTTAGAGGGGGTACTGTATGAGATGGAAACCTGTAGAGTCATGTAGAGAGGAGCCACATCGTGGTAATTGATCATTCTCTCTGCTATTGTCAACTGTTGAAAAAGACCTGTAAGTGGAGAAGAAACGAAAAGTTTCCATTGATATCTGCTTCTCTTGGAAGTTGACTTGAGCACTTTCCTTGAACCCTCGTCAATTATTGATTTATGAAAGGAACTTCCACTAGTTTGTTGTTAGAGGAAGCGTTTGGTCCACGACATGGAGGTGTTATAGCAAAGTGAGGTGTACGTTCCCATTCCGTCGGACTCACACAACTTCCAATGTGTGTGACAAAAGTGAGATTGAGTTGTGATATTTTTTTAAGGTGTGCATAGTTATGTCATTTAAGTTATTTTAAATTGAGTCACACATGTAATTGAAAGAAGGTCTATGATATTTTGAAGTAGTGGTCCTAAAGAATAATTAAGTATGTACCTGAGCCATTGTATACCCCCTAATGTCAAAAGTTCGTGGTGATCTAAAAATCACTATGTAAAGGATGGTTTGTGGTCAAAACCACTTGAGAGAGCATGGTTACATGTAATCCAAGAAAACATGATGCATGGTTGAGGGTAATCCGAGAAAACCCATAGCATGGTTGCATGTACTCCGAGAAAACCTGGTGCAAGGTTGAGGATAATCCGAGAAAATCCAGAGCATGGTTATGGGTAAGCTAAAAAAAACCTAGGTTGATGATGATGTGATGAAGGGGCAGGTATGAAGAAGAATGGTTGAATGAACCATGTAGCTGAAAATGATTCCTAGAGAAATCACTATTACAATGGCTGATGACCCATGTATTTCAGTAGATGGATTTCTTTTTATATGAACATCAATAATCAGATGCAGGTACAAGAGGAAGCAAAGGAAGATATGAGCACATAGATATTTAGATAAATAGTCATTAAGGGAGAGTGTTGGAATATATAATTCCTACTTATCTAATATGCTTGCTAATGTATTGAGAAGTAGAGCTAATCTCTACGTGAGTTGTGTGATCCTATTCTTAAGAGGTTGTTAAAAAGTTGGATTTGTGAGATCCTAGTTTGGTGTGTGGTTAAGATATTCTCTCAACCTCTCCAGTTATCTTTAGAATAAGTTAGAACTAATAACATCCTATGCACTCTATACAATAGAGTCTAATGTATTGAAATTCACACTAATTGAATATTTGTGTATTATACTCTTCTCTCCCATTTTATCAAGAAGTGTCGAGCATGGACTTATCTGTGCATAACAAGTGGATCTCATATGATATTGCTGATTCTATTAAAGTTTAGTTTTATGCACATAATGATTCCTTTTAGAGTGCGAATTCTAGATACAAACGAGGATCTGTGAATATTTTCGGTTGACATCATTCGGTGCCTTAGTTAAGGACTGCGACATGCAGCTCCTGTTTTCTTCTTAAATTTTTATTTTGGCTTTTTATGTTTCCTCTTCACGGACATTGGTACGCAGGTCGAACCCCGTAGTCCCAAATGTTGAATTGTTTACCGGACTTTACTTTCGCACCGTTACTTTTCTTCCATACTTACCTATTGTAAATTATGTGACTGAATTGGCTAAATTATCGATTAAACGTTTACTATTGTTCTAATATTTACTGTAAGACGAATTTTGTTGCATGGGACGATTTCTTCTTGTTTCCATCTGTCAAATTGTTTGAAGAATCTAGTTGCCCCGAGAGAAAACTCCCTAAAATTTTATCCTTATTGAGTTGTGGATCTGTGGCGTGAAGGTAGCATTGCCTGACTCTAGATAAGTAGATGTTGAGATTCAATCCAGATCTGGTTCAGATGTTATGCAGCTCGATTAGATTGAGGATTGTAGACTGTATATTTCTGTAGATATTTATCCGCCCTCACCTTGAAATTTATTTATTATAAATCAGCGGTAATTCAATTCAGAAAAAAATACCCAAAAGAATTAGACTGTTAGTTGATTGTTGTTGTCAAGAATAATTTTAAATTAGTGTTTTTACTAGAAAAATTTCACCTTAATTTATGATAATGATGATGATTAATGTTCACTAAGATTGAATTGGTTTATCTAACCTTAAGAGGGTAAGTGATTACTTGCTATTCTTTATAAGAGGGTAAGTAATTACTTATTATTCTTTAGAATTTTGTTTCTATACTCAAAAGCATTAAGAGATGCTTTCCAAGATCACCATATTTACCATACTTTTGTTAAGTTAAGTTATATTTGACTATAAGAGATGCTTTCCAAGATCACCATACTTACCATACTTTTTGTTAAATTGAATTATATTTGACTATTAGTCAACACTGCAAACTCTTTTAACTTTACTCTCCTTTAAAGTTATATATGAGAGTTCAAATTTATATATTCTAGTCACTCTCCTTTAAAGTTATATATGAGAATTCAAATTTATATATTCTAGTCATGTATATTCATAATTTATAAACAAACATTATCTTAAAACTCTTAATTTCAACGCTTTAAGTTTAAAAGAGGAATTACATTGATATCAACTTTGCAATTTGCAAGAATGTTTTATTTTACCGAGTATCATATCAAGAAAACTAAATAGTCCTCTAGAATTAAGAAAGAGCACTTGCCTACTTTATTAGTCCATGCCCGCGGGCTAGGGAGTATTAGTAATCAATTTGTGTTGTTATATTAATCCCTGCACCAAAATCAACTCAAAACAAATGCTTTTAACCAAAGTTTTAATCCATTAGTGCAATTTTTCATCTCACATTTTCTTTTCTATCCTAACTTTTCACTTTGAAGTATTATGTGGTTTCATATCTATTTGGCCTCATATCTAGGCAAACTTAGGATAAATCACAAGGAAGACATATCTATTTGGCCTCATATTTAGGCAAACTTAGGATAAATCACAAGGAAGACTTAAGAGTTTTTTTGGAGGCAGACTTAAGAGTTTTGGATTGAAATGATTAATGCTGGAATGATGTCTAACATTAGTTATTCTAACATTAATTATTAACATTAAATGTTCAAGATTTTCACCCAAAGTCATTCATATTCTTATAATCTAGTTATTAAAAAACAATTATGTGGAAGATCGAAGCTCCATAGTGTTTCCGGAAAGGACAAGTGCAGTGTTATGTACCTATCGTGGTTGCTTCCCTTATATTTCTTTTGTGAGAGGTTTTCTCACATAAAAACATCCGGTCTGCTTTCCTTACTAGTCTCATCCTTGAAGCTATTTTGTGTAGTTTTCCTTACTAGTTGCGTCCTTTAAGCTGCAGTAACTCATTGCAGTGTATGCTCTGTTGTGCTCTATTCACCGTCTCATGACCTTTCCACCTCCTCACCGCCTATGATTATATTACCTCACCCATATTTCTCCAAAGCACACAACTTGTTGAAATCCTGTGGGTGAAGGAAGATACAATAGGTAACAAATTGGATCCTGAAACAAAGGAATGTTGTAAGTTGTATTTAACTCTTGAATGCAAAATTACAAAGTATTATATACATTTTCAAATTCGTAGATACTACATAAGCATGAAGTTATTTACCTGTTGAAGAGATGTAGTTTAAATGTAAATTTCTGCATACGTTTGAAATCTAATTTGAATTTATTTTCTGGAAAGATTTAGATTCATAAAACTCTTCGTTCATCACATACTAATCTACAGGTTAGTAAATCTTCCAATAGAATTCAGTTCTCCATTATTTCAAGAAGAGGAAAGACAATATTTTGTTTTGTTTTGTTTTATTACACTTAATCAATTTATTATTAGGAACATCTTGATATCTTTTAAACTCGTAAAAGAATAATATTTAATATATTATGATATGAAAAAGTCACTGTATATTAAATTTTTAAAACCTGTAACAGAATCCAAGCCCTTGCAACTGATGGCATTGGAACTTTAAGAGGGAGAAAAACTTAGTTTGTTTGTTCTTCTTCTATTCATACCACTAGAATCAAATGACTTGTAATTATTGTAAGCTCCCTTAACCACTGTTAGCTCATTCGACCAACCGAAACCGTATTCCCCTTAACCATATTGAACCACCGAAACCAACCAGAACTGTATTCAACTGCCACAACTCATTTGGAAACCAACAGGATGTAACTGTTTTCTTGTTGGGAGCTTCTGGAATGGTCCATTACTCCATCTATGGTTCTCTAACTAAATTAATATGGAGCAGTTAACACATAGACAACAAAAGCTTGATGGAATCTTGGCTATAAAGACTTCTGTTTGGTCCCCAAGCTTGCTCAATTCAATCAATTTCCTTCAGTCTTACACCATCAATCAGAGTGAGCAGAGCTTGGAAGTGCCATATGGAAAACAAAATTAGTGTGGAACTGGTAAAACTTCTACAACAATTAGTCAAACGAAAGAAACATCAATGGCTGGAGGTATGATCCATTTGGCATCTAAATTTCGATTCTTTCAAAGAGTTTTATTCCACATATTTTAGAATCAAATTAAAGCTTACATTTGGTATCAGAGCATTTTTATCTCTGCCTTAGTGTTTTGGAGAAAGACAGGTTTATTTTGTCTCGAGAAGTTTCAATGCATTGCTGTGCGAAAACGTCAGACTAATGTTTCATTGCTACACTGTTGATTTAAGTGAAATTGTAACATAATTCATATTACTATCCCTTTCTATGTTTAACATTACAACGAAGCTATCATATGCTTTTATTCTACAGATTGCTAAAGTTATTCCTTCGAATCATACATAATATATCTGTTACTAATTTTCCATTAGTAAATCAACAAGTAGGTTTCTTATCCGCAAGATCTCTTCCATATGGAGAAAAGTTGGTTTTAAAAATCATTGCAAGTCCATCATTGTTGCTGGGATCTGCAGTAGAGTCTCCAAATATGTAGGAATCAGACACCATGGGTTTTCTAGGGTTAGTCTGTGTTTCGTTCAGTGGCAATAAAGCCAACAAACACGTTACAATACCAATGTTTGCAAACCTTTCCATTACGTCTAATACTTATGAAATGCTCAACTAGAAACTTTCATGGATACTGCTTAAATCATAGTTTTGGGATCAATTGGTGATGCATAATCTATCCATGTAGTTTTATTTATGCAATTTA
>JZKD02S1793482.1:21367-39906 GCA_000966675.3 Picea glauca | reverse complement strand
AACTTCCCTAACCAAGTGTCGCCCAGTTCAGAATCTAAGTCCTAAGTCTAAAACTTCTCTAGGGTAAAAATTTAGTCTAACCTTAAGAAAAAGACCCTAAGAATAAAAATAAAAAAATTTAAACAAAAACCCACTTAAGTAGTAGTTTTATTCTTCATAATTTTTGGGGTAAAATGAAGAGAGTAATAATTTAATTAATCCATGGTTTTAAATTGTAAAGAAGAAATAAAATATTTAACTTGTGGATGTATAAAAAGATTTTTAAATTAATAATAAAAGGAAGGAGTAAATAGCGCAACTGCCAATTTGGCTCTAATAAAAAGGGGAAAGAAGGGGATAATAAAATTTAGGAAACTTAGGAATGGGGGAAACATAATAAGGCAAAGAGTTGAACTTATGGTAAAAAGCGAGGTCAACATAGTAAGGAATCTGCAATTAATAACCTTCTAAAAATGAACTAATTTAGCAACTTCATTTTAGGGAAAGTATTTAAAACATGTAAGGGGATCTATAAACACCTAGGAGGAAATGTAGGAGCAACTCTAGGTGGGTGAGGGAAATAAGTCAATTAATAATTTAAAGAAAGTAATTATTGGAGGAAAGAGGGGGATGGACGACACTTGTACGAAGGAGAATATTTAGAATATTTTTAATAAAACTTAATTTACAAGTGATTTAGGGAAAGTATGAGGTTTGGACAACTCTATAAAAGAAAGGGAAGATGAGGAAGAAAGGGATCGACTGTTAGCGTAACGTTACGCTGCCGAAATTGTGACTTGACTGATTACTTGTGGGGAGTTGGGATTTATCAGCTCGGATAGGAGTGGTAGCTCGGCCTTGCGAGGCGAGCTAGGAAGCTAGACATACCATCTGGATAGTGTGTGGCTCCTTTGCGGCTCGGGGGGCTAAGGGGTAAGTAGAGTAGACCTAGCGATTGGCTGGGAGGTACCGTTGAGGTCTCGACGGTCGGCAAGCGGGAGCGACACAGAGCGGCAAGGAGCGCGCGGACGACACCCGGAGTAGGCGAACAGGCTAAGGTATGTTTTTCTTACTCGGTTGAATGATAGACCGAGTAGGATGTATGATTGAATCTGTAGGTGTGTTGTTAGTGGTCGTAATGGTTTCATTGTGCAAGGAATCCCATCCCTTTAACCTGCTCAATTTTGGATTAAAATTTAAATGTCCGAACCATCTTCAAATTTTTGTGTCTGAAAATTCTTATGACTGAATTTATATGCCTGGACTTGAGAATGAATTTTTACTTGTCTGAATCGGTTCTGAAATTTTGGAATTTCAATTCTAAATTGGAATTAACATATTTGAGTCAATGAGTCTATATGTTTTCTTCCTTACCTGAAGTTATATGCCGCACCATGACTGAATCGACATGTACGTAATGTCATAAGGTTCCGATCGACTATAGGCAACTTATGTTCATATTTTGTGCAGTGAATTTTACGTTATGAATTTTCGTTTAGAAGTTTTAATGAAATTTTAGGTAAGGAAATTTCATGCTTGAAAAATTTACGCAGTGCAATTTTATTTTTAGATCTGGCCATAATGCCTTGATTCAAAGGTTACTTTCCTGACCGGGATTGAAACAACCTGCCCGAAATTACTCTCATGCTTAAAATTGACTGTCTTCCGCATCGCCATCTAAGTGACTGAATCGCACTGTGGATTTCGAACTCAGATATCGGTCCAACCCCTTACCTTTTTACTTGTAGTTCGGCCCTCAAACTAATCGTGGAGACTCAGCATTCGTAATCAAATCGCTCCCTTAATCAATTTGTTGGTGCAGACTTGGTGGTTTCCAGGGTTAAATCTCGCCTGTCCACTTGACTGTGGATTGAACTCTACCTCAGACCGCTAAACCTTACGGGTTTCAGATTTACCTTGTTGAACTTGAGAACCGAGCTTGCGTGATGAGAAAATTTTTGCTTAATTTTTTTTTCTTGCAATCCGTGATGAGGAAACCGTAGTTTTGGTATGGCGTTCTGGAACCCATCTCCCTTGTATTGTTGGCAGTTTTCCTCAATTGGTCGATGTGGTTTGGATAAAATTAACGTTAATTCTTATGTACTTCCTATGCCTGTCAAAATTTATGATTCGCACAGTGATGGTGATTATTTTTTGTGGAAGGATAGATAATCCTTTGTTGTTAATAAGGATATAAAAATCGTACCAGAAACTCCCCTGCCTTCCACACTGAAACCCCGACGTCTTGCCTATGCAACTGCAAAGGAAATCACCCAGAATCGGCCCTACCAGCAGTGACAATCCTTACCCCTTTGCACTGCACATTTTCTCTAAAAGCATATAATCTGTTCCTCTGCCAGAGCGTGAATGCGCTGTCTGGATGCCAAATTCTGAACCTGTACCGTTCTCCTTGCTAGGGTCTGTTTTTTTTTTTCTAACTTTTCGGAGCTATCTCCCCTTATCTTCGCTGACCGCCTGGTGACTCCGCCTGCATTTTCAGCAGCAATTTTGTTGTTTTCAGAAATTAATTAACTCCCCTTCTATGCCTCGCAGGTTTCCTTGATTATGGTAAAACTATCAACAACTCGTTTTAAAAGATTAAAATCATTGCAACGGTGGAATCTTATGCGTAGGGTCGTCGCACCAATTAATTATGAAAACAAAGTTAGCCATAAAAAAATATTCCCTAGTAATATTCTGTGCCATTTCTTTTCTATTGTGGCATTTGTATTATTATTAAAAATAATTTACATGAATAAGAATATTACTAGATAGAACCAGATTTCCTTATCAGCATACTTGTCATGATGATGGCTAACTGCATAAGAAGATTAGGTTTTCCTTTCGACATACCTAGTCTAATGCCACCACGATTGTTGATGCTACTTCTTGACTACACTGCCGCGACAGTTATAATAAGATGCTTGTGGCTTGTTTCCTTCATTCTGGTCTTGGTCAACGTTTCCATTAAATTATTTTTGTATGATCCTTTACACCCTTATACAACTAGATGTTAGGAAATGTAGATTGACTCATACTCTGTCATTTTAACATCTTCGAATTTGCATTTCTGGAAAAAGCTTCAAACATATGGATACTTCATAAAAGGATATGGATGCTTTAAAAAGGTAAGAAGGCTTCAAACCGTATGGGTACTTTATTAAAAATTTCATGTATCTTAACATAGTAACAATAAAAGAATGATCTAATTTCTAAATTCGAGCGATCAATCATAACATTGAACGTATTGCTGCCCTCTCATACCACATACTGCAATGCTTAAATAAGGTGGTCAGTCTATGAAAATTATTATTTTCTTAGTAGTCACTGAAGTGTATGGTTTCCATCAATGATCATCTATTGATGTTGTTGTATGTACTTGTTCTATGTGAGTACTTTTGTTCTGTGTTACTAGAAACTAGCAGCTCAATACAAACGCCAAACACGTACAATTACATGAACTGAAATTCGTGTTAATTACTATGATTGTAAATTGAATGATAAATTTCGCTTAAATGTTAATTTTCAACTATTCTTATTTGATCAATTTTGGATTAATTATTTGGTTATTGTTAAAGCCAGTTGAGATCAGACTTGCATAATAAGGTCCTTGAATGTTAATTTAGAGGGTACTTGGATGACAACTATGATCTAAATTTGTGCGATGGAGTGAGGATTGTAGTCCTTGTCTAATTGTAGCTGTACTGGGTCAGAAACTTTTGTGTGCTTGGTATGCTTATGTCGGGTGGGATGTAGACACCTCCATGTTCCTCAGAATAGTCGCCAGCCCTGAGACCTTAAATGGTTAAAATCGATGGGAACCTGGGTTTGAGTGTTGATTATGTGTCTTGGAGGTCCTAACCATTGCAGGGTAGGACGGACGGGTAGTTAGTCTTAATTATTGTCGATTGATCGTCATTGTTGCATACAGATACTTGAGGTGTGTCTTATATCGTCTTGTTGTGTTAGTCGTGGTTTCGTCTTGTTGTCGTCGGGTGGCGATGCCCAGTTGAATGTGTTTGTTTCCCTTGTACACTCATGCATACACACACCCACACCAAACACACACACAAAAAAATTGCACTTGTTACAAGAGATTTATCGTCGGATCAAGGAGGCCTTACACACTTCATCAAAAATATCATTCATGATCAAGTTATTGAAGTGCTATTTTTCTCTATAGAAGATCAAGTTGAAGACATTTTCACAAAGTTTCTTACAAAAGTGATTTTTTCCAAACTTCGATCTATGTTAGGAGTTCATGAAGTTGTCATTAAGGGGGGATAGGCTCTAATGCCTCCTTCCTTCTCCTATTGTGTCACTATTGTAAATCCCTCAATCCTATCCCAAGTTGTTATTAATGGGGGATGTTAGGATATTTAGACACTTAGGATTTACTTAATATCTACTTGGTGTAATGTGTCATTAGGTAAAAGTGTGTTTCTTAGTGTGTTTGTTTAGTATGCATTTGTAGTTAGGAAATCCGATGATCATGATATGTTCCCAACATAGAGTTATTAGACAGTTCATATTCTCCTCGATCTTAATGGTCATTGATTCGTGTATTAACACTTGATTGGTCCATGATCTCTATTTAAAGAGAATGGAGGGTCATTTGTCAATGATCGATTGTGAGAAAGTCTCTTGTAAAATCTCAAGTTGTAATATTTTTCTTTTGCATTAATAAAATGCTCCAAGTGGTCGTGTTGGCTGGGGCCATGGATGTTTCCCCGTAGGGTCTTTACCACGTCAAAACATGGGTGTGTTGATATTTGATATGGTTGTGTGAGTGGTTACTGAAGGTGTTCGTCCTTTGTTGGAATATCTATGTTGTAGAACATAATTGAGCAATAAAATAAAGATACTCATTAGCAATCCTCCTTCACCTTCATGGTGTTTGTACACTATCAAAAAGAGTCCATAGCCTATGGTGTAGTCACCTCGACATCAGAGGCCTTTCTTCAGTGCCAACGGGCATCCATAGCCCTGGTGAAGATACTTTCATTTATGAATTGAATTTTCTTTCACCATATCCCTATATTTTGTTTAATCTATGTATGATATTGGGGAAATCAATGTGTTTTACACACCTAGGGATGATGTATGTTTATCAAAGATGAGTTGGAAATATTTAAGTTATGAGGTATACTCATAAATATTTTCATTCTCTCAGTCCTAATCTTTGTCTTTCCAAAATATACCAATTTTATACTTGATTGTTATTAATAATTTTAGAATTCCTTGAGTGAAATTATCATGTATAAATTTAACACTAAAGCCTATGCTTAGAAAATAATTACCTAAAAAATACCCTTTCAAATTTTATAACTAAATAAATAACATAACTACAGAACTAAGTATGCATCAGATGGAAGTGTTGAAAGACACAAAGTTCAGTTAGTTGCCAAAGGATTTTCTCAAGTTGAATGAATTGACTATAATTAAGCCTTTTCCCCTGTAGCCAAAATGAATTCCATTTGCCTTGCTCTTTCCCTTGTTGCCTCACATAAATGGGAGGTCCATCAAATGGATGTTAAATCCACCTTCTAGCACAAAGATTGGAACAAAGAAATCTACATGGAACAACCTCCTCACTATGTCTAGAATGACTCTAGCCTTGTTTGTCGCATTAAGAAATATCTTTATGGTCTTAAGAAATATCCCCGATCTTGGTATGCCAAAATGGAAAAATTTCTTATTGACACTGGATACTCTAGATGCCATTCTAATCCTAATGTCTATACCAAGAAAGTAGGAATCCATCTCATAATCCTTGTCCTTTATATTGACGACCTTATCCTTATTGGTAGTGACTCAAAACCTTTAAACCATGTGAAAACGAGCCTTAAGAATATATTGGAAATGACATACTTAGGTATTTTTTCACTATTTTCTTGGCCGCCAAGTTTTGCAACCAATGAAGGAATTTTTCTTTCCCAGTCTAAGTATTCTTGTGACCTTCTTCGTCTCTTTCACATGGATGATTGTAAACCAAACCCTTCTCCCTTCCAATATGGAGTCAAGATTAATTCCACATGTACTTCTCCCGAAGTTGATGCCATCCTGTACCGTCAATTAGTTGGTAGCCTCTTATACTTGACTCATACCCATCCTGATCTTTCCTTTGTTGTCGGTCTTGTTGCCCGGTATATGAAAACACTCCATGAAATCCATTGGAAAGAAACTAAAAGAATACTTCGCTATGTTCGTGGTACAGTTCAGTTCACGATACATTATAGTTCAGGGGGGACTCCTTTATTAGTTGTTTTCACTGAGTCAGATTGGGATGGCGACCCTGCTGATCAGAATTCTAGTGCAGGTTATGTTTTCAGCCTTGGTTCAGGACCTCTCACTTGGGCATGTAAGAAACAACAGACTATTGCACTTTCTTTAGCAGAAGTAGAGTAATAAACAACGATAAATGCAAGTCAGGAAGCCTTGTGGCTTTGACAGATCCTTTCAGACTTTGGATTCCAGCAACAACATCTGACCATCCTTTGGTTCGACAATCAGAGTGCAATCAAGCTCTTCAAAGACCCAATTCAACATCAGTGTAGCAGCCAAATCGAGCTACAGATGCACTTCATCAGAAATATCATTCATGATCAAGTTATTGAAGTGCTATTTTTCTCTATAGAGGATCAAGTTGAAGACATTTTCACAAAGTTTCTTACAAAAGCGATTTTTTCCAAACTTCTATCTATGCTAGGAGTTGAGGAAGTTGTCATTAAGGAGGGATAGGCTCTAATGCCTCCTTCCTTGTCCTATTTTGTCACTATTGTAAATCCCTCAATCCTATCCCAAGTTGTTCTTAATGAGGGATGTTAGGATATTTAGACACTTAGGATTTACTTAAGATCTACTTGGTGTAATGTGTCGTTAGGTAAAAGTTTGTTTCTTAGTGTGTTTCTTTAGTATGCATTTGTAGTTAGGAAATCCGATGATCATGATATGTTCCCTATATAGAGTTATCAGACAGTTCATATTCTCCTCGGTCTTAACGGCCATTGATTCATGGCTTAACAACCGGTTGGTCCATGATCTCTATTTAAAGAGCATGGAGGGTCATTTGTTGATGATCGATTGTGAGAAAATCTCTTGTAAAATCTCAAGTTGTAATCTTTTTCTTTTGTGAACTAATAAACTGCTCCAAGTGGTCGTGTTTGTTGGGGCCATGGATGTTTCCCCGTAGGAGTTTTACCACATGAAAACATCGGTGTGTTGATATTTGATATGGTTGTGTGAGTGGTTACTGAAGGTGTTCATCCTCTATTAGAATATTTGTGTTGTAGAACATAATTGAGTAATAAATTAAAGATACTCATTAGCAATCCTCCTTCACCTTCATGGTGTTTCTACACTGTCAAAAAGAGTCCATAGCCTATGGTGTAGTCACCTCAACATCACAGGCCTTGCTTCAGTTCCAACGGGCATCCATAGCCCTAGTGAATATACTTGCATTTATCAATTGAATTGTCTTTCACCATATCCCTATATTTTGTTTAATCTATGTATGAGATCGGGGAAATCAATGTGTTTTACACACCTAGGGATGATGTATGTTTATCAAAGATGATTTGGAAATATTTAATTTATGGGGTATACTCATAAATTTTTTCATTATCTCAGTCCTAATCTTCGTCTTTCCAAAATATACCAATTTTATACTTGATTGTTATTAATAATTTTAGAATTCCTTGAGTGAAAGTATCAGGTATAAATTTAACACTAAAGCCTCTGCTTAGAAAATAATTACCTAAAAATACCCTTTCAACTTTTATAACTAAATAAATAAGATAATCTCTTGCTAATAATAACATGTCAAAATTCAGTGCTCGAGGTGTAGGATAGTCGGTGACGGAGTGTGGTGTTAAGGCACTCTGTGATGTTAAAGTCATCGGTTCGAAACTTGCGGGGAAAAAAAATCCATCCATGTTAAGGGTTGGTGTGGCTTGATGGCTTAGATGCCCCTGAGTCACAGTTTCTCAGCCATAGGCTAGTCCTGTAGGTAACGGACAAACTAACAAACAAAAAAAAAATAACATGTCAAAATCTTAATCATGAGTTAGAACAATATTTTCTACTAAGAATAATAATATTTGAGATCATTATGATTTATTTATTTATTTAAAAGATAATATGTATTAACGAAGCAATAATATATACTAATTTATCAAAATGACACTCCAAAAAAACAACAAATAAACAATGTTCTAATTAAAACAATCATTCTAAATTTCAAAGAAACTTATTGACTTAAAATAAAATTCATTCTAAATTTGAAAGAAACTTATTAACTTAAAATAAAATTCTAAACTTGTTTAATTGGATCATCCATATTAATAATAATGAATTTGGATAAACTATACCTCAGATCCAATAAACTTATTTAAAAAATATTTTTGAATTTTTTTTTTTAAATAAATGCCAATGTCAATTCAAACTCATTATATGCAATAAAAGAAAATTGAGAAACTTTCTAAAACAAAATAAAATATTTCAAGAACCACCCATTCATAGGAAATTCCACCAAGTCACCATCCAAATTATGAAAAGAGAATGAGTTGTTTCCTTGAATTGTAGCAATCTTGAAAGGTCTAAGCCATGGGTTATCAAATTTCACATGCTTACCATGGTCTTCTCTTATATCAAAAATGGTTTTTATTCTGTCTTATACTCAAAACCTGTACACAACATAAAACTTGTAATAAAAGTAAATGTTCGAATGTAAGATTATTTATGTACAATTAGATCATATTATAAATTTACCATACAACTTGATCATGTGAAATGAGACTTCCAGTGCAACCAAGCAAGCAATAGACTACTTGAATGATTTTGTCTCTTACTTTTAGCCATAAAAAGAAGCAACTGTATATATAGTTTGGATTCACCATGAAATTGAGACTTATACTTACAATGATAGAAAAGTAACAATCTTAGAACATCCTTTAAACCTTTAAGGAAAACTGCTATAGAGTATTCAAAAACATAAAATAATATTCCTTGGCTCAAATGACTGAACTTCTAATCTGAAAATTCTACTTATTTCATAAGGATTAATTCTTCCATTGATTCTCGTTCACTAATAACAAAACTTGTTCTCTAAGGAATGAAAATTATCATCATAATCATCATATAGCGATGACTTAATGTAGACATTTTAACATATTGATCTTAAAATGTGTTCTTTCTTGTTGATAAAAACCATACAAAAGCCATACTATGTCTTTCTTGAAAGAACTTGTAGACAACAAATCCTTTAAAACAATATGAATCAACATTTTGATCAATTAAATATTGGTCTTCATAAACATGGCTAAACTTGTCTTCATGAAATTAATTATAATCACTTTTATATAAATTATATGCAAGCTCACTAATTACTTTAAATATTAAAATATACTCATTTTCAATCCATTCTTAATAAATCTTTATGCAAATTACCTTGAAGAACAAAATATTTTTTACAAACATTATTTTCCTCACTGCTTTCATATATTTCCTTATCATAATAAAGAGATAAATAATGACGAGATAAATCCTCTAAGTCAAATATATAAGTGCTTACTAGATTTTGAAACATTTCTTCTTTAGCAAAAAGTTCAAACAATAATGATATTACAACTAAATACGTTTGCATGCTAATATCTTTATGATGATTTCTCGAAGAGTTTGTACATACGTGATTGTCATGTTTAATATTATGTTCAACAAAGTCTTAATTTTGTTCAATAGAAGAAGGAGCTATATCTTCTTTGGAAATCTTCATGGATATACTCACAAGTGACATCATTTTGAAAGTTAATTTTAGAAAAAAAAATTCTCCTCTTCACTATTGTGGAAACATTCTTCTCTATGTTTTATAACTGATGCAATTTATTCATTAGAACAGTGTTAAAAAATAAATTCAGTGTATGGAAATTCAGAAATTTATTCTTGATCTTTTTGAAAATACAAAAATTCATTAGCATATACTAGATTTTTTGAAACAATAGAAGGTATTTGTAACTCACTATCATTGTCCCGAGAATAGGTATCAATCTCACAAATGAAATCTTGACTTTTATCTTCCAAATTAGATAAAAGTACTCTATCTTCTTGAACATTTGCACGAATATGTCCATAGTATCTTTGTTGTTCAATTTTGTCCAAAGAATCTTTTTGTTTCTCGACAATATGAATTAAAGAAATACTCATATCTTATATGTCTTGTTCATCTTATTTTCTTTTCTCCTCTATATCTAGATACTCATGTTCTTTATTTGACCAGGAAACTTCCCAAAGGCCCATGAATTGATTTCAATATCCTCAACATCAGTGAACATATGTTTCAAAGTCAGAGACTGCCTTCCTGTGAGATAAAAGGACAAAATAGGATGAAATGCTAATGTATAGTACACCTTGGAAGAAGTTTCAGAAGGACGAATTTCAATAGACAAATTGTGATATGAACTTTCAAATATTCTGTTGAAATTTGTAACAATTTCATCATTTATTCATCTAATAGTAAAACACTCTATTAGATATTGATGATGGGATTTCCTCTCATCCCATTTGTCCAAGAAAAGATCATGGAAATCAGTACAAGAACCAATGGAATCGATTGCTAAGCTTCTAAACCATCTTATGACCTCTCCTTCCAAATATTGAATTCTAAATACATTTCCATGTTGAATATCTAAGAAATCTATGAAATGTTTGAAAGTTGACATGTGCTTTTCTGCTGAAACATAATCTTCTCCATTGAATTTATGAATATATTTGAAAATTTTGGGAGGTAAATCATGGACATATGGAAATTTAATAGGTTTATACATATTCATAGCCCAAGGATGGATCTTTTCAAGTTGTTCGGAAGGTATACCACTGAATGTAGGAGTTGGTATATAAGTCGCATTCTCAACTAATTTACAAGATTGACTATGCTTTGGAAGAAAAGGGATTTGGTCTTTTTGTTCAAGAAAACATTCAAAAGGAACCGATACAATAGGATCATCACCATTTAAAGAAGGAAATAATAACAAAGGCTTATCTACTTCAGTAATATAAGAAGAAACCAGGGTGTCTTTTTCCAAAAAAGGAGATGAATTTTTTAACTTATGATCCTCTAAATGTACAAGATAAAAGAAAATATTTTTGAATTGTAAAGGAAAAATAAGAAAATAACCTATCAATTGAACCAAATCTTCTTGAATGAAGGTCATCATTTGATACTTGATTATTTTGAAACAATTCTTCATTTCTTTGTCAACGTGGATCACTTCCCCATGGAGTCTTGAAACTTTGATCGGAATCCCAATGGAGTTTCCAGGTGAATAATTAATTGAAATATAAACTTGAAATGTTTTTGCAACCTTCTATCTGATTCTCGTTCACTAGAAAAAATCAAGATTTATCTTTATCATATCCTAGGGAAAATATTTTGAATCTTTAGTACCGACAATGACACCAAAAATATGTTGTAACTTGATATCGTTCCTAGTTTCCTAGGAACAATTCCAAGACATCTAAAAACCTACTTTATGCCACACACTTGTGATTGGACCAGAAGGGGATCCCTCATCAGATATAATAAAACTTGCTACCCATTGCCAACAAAAAAAATCTCTCAATCATTAAGCTCGGGATGCCAAATTTGAATGATAGATAATATAAAACAGGGTATATAGGGTTAAAAATTAGATGGTATTTGACTAGAATAAGGTATGCAAATCCCTTAGATCAAAGGCCTACTCTATTGGGCATGGAGTGTCATTCAACATAGCACAAAATTAGATAATGGAATATGGAGGAAAGGAGGATAAGAATATATATGAGACATAACAATGAGTAAGGAATTCCTGCGATGACTGAGATGAAGAAAGATTGATTTTGCTAGAAATTAGACAATGAATCAAGAAAAAGTTAAGTGCATGGCTAGGCATAAATTATGATTCCAACTACATAACACTTAACGAAAATAACTTGCATATGTATGAACATGTTTCTACATAATATGAGAATATAATCAAATCAATAAAAATATAATTGACAACAATGGTGGTCATACTAAATTCATGTCTCTATCTTGATCAATCTTGTTACAAATTACAAAATTAAGATATATAACATAGGTGAATTTTAAGAGGCTTAATACAAAAAATAGAAAGAAAACATGGGACTCTATTAAGAATGAGTTATGAATCCATAAATTAGTCCTCCACAATAGAGAAACTTACAATACCCCACATGATTGACTCCAGATAACACAATCTCTACTGCCAAAATTTTCCTAACCTACCCCCTTAATAACATTTTCAACCATTCTTTTATCTTGGTCAAATATTTTGTTCATACCTGGGGTTATGCAATTGTTTCTAAAAGAGACATTGACATCGAATATTCATCATTAATAATTTTCCACAAGATTTGATTTGGAGGTAAAATTGTTACCAATAAAACCAAGTGACATTCTTGAACTAAATTATGATTTGGAGTATTTTTGTTGTCTCATCTATCCAAAATGACTATGCATCCCATTTGGAATGGGTGTTTTAGGGAAAAGCAGTCATTCATGAAATATGGGAAAATCGTGTTTAGTAAAATGGCGAAATCTCCTGAACCATTCATTATTTTTGAAATTTTCTTACAATTCACCCAATTTGGGTCATTCTACAAAAAAAAGCCCAGGTTTTAGAATTTTTGTATTCATATGCATTTTTTTTTGAAAATCACGCCATAAGTTTATTGCTTCATAGCTTCCACTTATCATCTTTTCTTCTTTGTGGGCTCCCCTGGTGTTTTGAAAACCATGGGGGACGGGGGGCTAACTAAAGTTGTTGGTAACACTTAACTTAACTCAAAATTATACTTAGTTGTTAAACATCAACATGGAGGCTGAACACTATTAACTTACTAAACACACTTCATTAGTATTAATAATATATCAAAACATAAATAATATAAACTATTAAAACAAGAATGAAAAATGTTTTATAAATAATATATATATATATAAAAAATCTTATTGAATTCTTTTTGTTTAAAATAAATTAAAAAAAAAAACTTAAATTATGTAAAATTAAAGTTGAAAGAAAATTAATTTTTTTAATAAACTATTTAAATAATAAATCATTAATTTAAACTTTAAAAGTTTAAATAAATTAACTAACTAATTAATACTAATTTAAATTTAAAAAATAAAATTTTAAAAATTTTATTAAAATTTATTTAATACTATAATGATGAAATGATCACAAAAATATCTAATCAAACATGATGAACTAAAATTGAACAAAAATATGAAATCAAACATGATGAACTAAAATCAAACAAAAATATGAAATCAAACATGATGAACTGAAATCGAAGCTCTTGTGGTATACTTCTAACTATTCTTCTATTAACGATTCTATTTGTTTGTTCAACTCTCTAGAACAAAATGAACGATATTGATTTGATGATACATGTTCTAATATCTAAGCACAAAGATTCTGTAATATAACAAATTTATTTTGTTGAACCAAGGTGTTAGTGTTTTGAGTGAAATAATATATGTGTATTTTTATTATGAATTTATAATTACAAAGATTAAGTTTGCATTTTAGAATTTACACATGTTTGTTAAATTCAAAATTTTCTTAGTGAAATTGAGAATTTCAAATTGTTTTTTTTTTTTTTACTTAGTTTTTTTATTTAGGTTTACTATGACAAACCTCATGATTTGGGTTGCAAAAACAAGAAAATCTTCCTCTTTATGAGTGTCTCTCTATATCTTTATTTTTTTTAGGTAATTTTTAAATAGGTTATTGAAATCCATCATTGATGAAACTAAACACACATATATATATCCAACTATATAAATTTCAAATATATATATATATATATATATATATATATAAGTGTTTACTATTTTTATTTTTATTTTTCTTGAAAAAGATAAGAATCTTAAAATACAAACATGTTCATGCTATTACTTTTTATGGATGATCTAGATGGATATTGGTGGCCACCCACCTTTTTCAATTGGATCAAAACAGTTTTCTCACAACTTTGACAATTTACTATTTTTATTAGGTTTTAACTTCCAAGGCCATTTTGAGGGCCTAAATGAAGTTTTTTCAGAATCGACCCAACTCAATGATAGCCAACTGACTATATCCTTGACGATACCTTTACAACGGACTATCATGCGTCTAAAACAGAGATTGTATGCAAAAGTTACGACCCCGAGAAGTTGATGCACTAACTTACCCAAACAAGGTCCACATGACTTTTGACACTTCATCTCCTAGGGTTAAGTTTTTAGATGTTTAGGACTTTTGACATTCCTATTTATTGTAAAAAGGCCTTTATAGCCTCATTGTAATCATCTTCTTGCAAATGCGAGTAGCCGTCACATTTCTTCTCAAAGATAAGCTGCGACCATTCTAGTGAGTCTTTCACTCTGTATTTTTACAGTCTTTGTACATTTCTTTTATTAATAGAAATCATGTATTACTGTATATCTCTGTTTATGGTTGCATCTCTAATACATTTCTGTTATATTATTGAATATATGTGATATCTCTGTGCATTTATTTATTATATCTCCACTCTCATTTCGTGCCAAAAATAATCCGGATCAGTGGTATCAGAGCAGGCTACTCTTGATCATTTTTCAGTGCATGTCCCCGACGAGGTCTGAGTATAGTAAGTTGGGTCTCGAGATTGTCTCTCTTGAATACAATCTCTCTCACACACCCAAGAAACCCTCACTGGAGGAAGAAAAGAAAAAGGACGGAGCAAATGATCCTATCAGTCTATTGCTTGAGCAAGCTCTCACGTGATAGAGGGACGAAATGATGGAGAATTTTTCTCACATCCTTCAATGCTTACCGATAGCAACATGCGCATATTCATCAAGAGGCCACTTTGGAGGCAACTCGCCTTTCAAGGTACAAGTTAATTTTGATATTCCTGTATTTGAAGAACATATAGATGTAGAAGTTGTAGACAAATGGTTAAATTTGCTAGAAGGTTATTTCTCTATTCATAATTTTTCTGACAAATAAAAGATCACCTTCACACTCCTCAAAGCTCCCCCCCATGTCAAACATTGGTGGGAAACTTATTGGGAGCAGAGTTCCATAGAGGAGTCTGAAATATATGGGGTCGATCCCAGTTGGGATTTTTTTGTGGATGCGGTAAAGGAACAATATTACCCTGTTGGAAACTATGAGGACCAGTACACGAGATGGACCACACCGTGACAAGATAGGGGCCAAGCAATTCCAGAGTTCACCAATACCTTCCATACCTTGCACACCAAGATGGGTATCAAAGACTCTGAACGACATTTGGTTCTGAAATACCGTGGGGCTCTACATAGATACATCCAAACTGAAATGGATTTTCTGGACATCTCATCACTCGGTGCTACCTATCGATCTGCTATTAAAATGAAGCATAAATTTAAGCACCAGAACAAATGAGAGTTCGGGTCTGCAAATTCGCAACAACCAAAGTATGACAAAGACAACCCTAACAAACAATCTCATGAAAACCAATCCAAGACATAGGAAAATAAGGGTCACAGGAAGACAAAGAAGGACACTGAAAAATGGTGCAATTTCCACAAAATCCCCTGGCACAACACCGATGAATGTTTCTCAAAACAGTCATTGGTGGCCGAGATCAAAGACAAGGAGCCGAACCCTGATTCAGAATCTGATTATGAAAATGCTGGTAAAGGACAGATCATTGACACAGACCCCACTGTTATTTTTACAACCACAACAATTCAACCAGAAGAACCAACAGATCCTGAAGAGGGGGAGCGCATGTTTCATTCACAGATGTGGGTGAAGGGGACCCCGCTGCATTTTATTGTTGATAGCAGAAGCTAGAAGAACCTCATCTCAGCAGAGGTTGTCAAATAGTTTGGATTGTCGACAACACCACACCCGCAGCTATACTACATCGGGTGGCTTCGTCAATAACGAGATCTTCGTGTCATCCAGTAGTGTTGATTGTTATATGGCATCCAACCCTTCAAGGATGAGGTATTATGTGATGTTTCCCCACTGGATGCCTGTGATGTTCTCTTGGGCCGACCATATATGTGGAAGCATCGTGCTATTTATGAGTCTCGACCTCGTAGTGTCATTGTCACTTTGGGGGGTCATCTCTATAGAATACCAGAGGTATTTCCCACTATCGTTCCACCTAAAAAGTGCCGCAAAATAGTATCTCATACTACAAAATTTAGTTTCTTCACAATCTGTTCAAAATTAGAATAGAAGGACACTACAACCACTACAACCTTACCCCAAGCACCTTCTATCCCACAGAAGCAGGTCGACAAGGGTGCAACAAAACGCAAAGATTCCTTCTGCACACCATCCCCTCATGTATCTCGACTTGTTGAATAGTCTCAACCTCAACAGGTTCATGAAAGACTTCCACAAACTGAGCAATCCAACGTCTCAAGCAAGGCAAGCAACTCACCAAGATGCAGATTCAGCAAATGCTTTTCCCTATCCCCTAGGAACTCAACACAATGGATACCATTGATTCCTAAGGAGGGAGGATTGATCTAGATGGATATCGGTGGCCACCCACCTTTTTCAACTGGCTCAAAACAATTTTCTAGCAATTTTGACAATTTACTATTTTTAGCAGGTTTTAACTTCGAGGGTAATTTTGAGGGCCTAAATGAATGTTTTTCAGGATCAATCCAACTCAATGATATCCAAATGCATAAATGAGGCCCCAAAATGAATATCCTTGACGATACCTTTTCAATGGGCTATCATGCACCTAAAACATAGATCGTATGCAAAAGTTACGACCCCGGGAAGTTGATGCACTAACTTACCCAAACGGGACCCACATGACTTTTGATGCTTCATCTCCTAGGGTTAGGTTTTTGGATGTCTAGGACTTTTGGCATTCCTATTTATTGTAAAAAAACTTTCAGAGCCTCATTGTACTCATCTTGTTGTGAATGCGAATAGTTGTCATATCTCTTCTCAGAGATAAGCTGCCACCATTCTAGCCAGTCTTTCACTCTGTATTTTTACAGTCTCTATACATTTCTTTTATTAATATAAATCATGTATTACTGTATATCTGTGTTTATTGTTGTATCTCTTATACATTTTTGTTATATTATCGAATATCTGTGATATCTTTGTGCATTTATTTATTATATCTTTGTTCTCATTTCGTGCCGAAAATAATCCAGATCAATGGCCTTCATAATTCAAAAAATAAAATAAAAAATACTCATCCAAAAAAATAATGTGTAAGTTTTTTTTAAGGAAATTTCATAACCGAGGTACTGAACAAGTGAAGATCACATAATTATACAAAGGTTGCATAAATGAAAATGATATATTTTAAAAGCTAATTTAATTTCCTACATTTTATCTTGTTACACCATATTCAAATTCATTGTGAAATGCCTCCAATCATCTCTCCAAGTTAATATATTGTTGTTTTTCCATGTTTCCATTGCCTAACATGTCATGAGAGACCATCATTCATGTCATCGGAGACCAACAATAAGATGTACTCACCCTTTAAACATTGTTTAATGTATTCATGATCTAGAATGAGAATCTCTTTCAATTTTTTTTCTTGATATCTCAATATTTAACTTCAACATGAACAACCAATGAATTGTCTCCTCAAACTCTTTAATTTTGAGGTCAACAATGGTGATATCAAAAGTAGAGTTGTTGTGATTTAATTTTACTTTCATTTCCACCACTATTAATTTAATTGAAGTTTTGTTTATAGAGTATCCATATATATAAGCATAATGCTTGAGTGCACGACGGCACGACATCCATATATAAGCAGAATGCTGGAGCTTGTGTGCACCACTGCACAACATTCATATATATATATATATATATTTGTTCGCATTAAACAAAAGCTAATGCTTGCATGACCTTGCATTCATATATATACATTCTCATTAAACAAAAGCTAATGGTTACACGACCTTCCATTCATATATATTTTTTTGGCATTAACGAGAAGCTAATGCGGACGTGAACTTCCACTCATATATATTTTTTTCCGCATTAAACAAAAGCTAATGCTTACATGACCTAACCAAACCAAAATTTTGGAAGACTTTCATGGTCGATGGGCAGAAGAAGTTAACATGCATTTTGGAACACTTTCATTGGAGAATTTATAGTTTTTCTATGCAGACGAAGTTAACAACGAACTCTTAGTTGGCAAGTTAACTTTAACATATACAAATTTATTCGGACTTATATTGGACTTATATAAAAATTAGTGGCTAAAAGCCCACTCATGAGAGTGCTATGCAAGGGAGGATATCTCATATAATATTATGAACGAGAAAAGGGTGGAAGGAAGTAAAGCTATAAATGCTATTGGACTCTCCTCGTATTTACATGGATTCTTGACGCCATGGTTGCTGTTGGAATCTTTCAAATGGCAATGTTCCCTGGCCCGTTCTGAGAGGTCGATGACCAAAATTAGCAAAGGTAAGGTTTTTTTATCGCTACTAGGAACACTATTACTATTTTGCATATGTTAGTATAGATTCGGTTTTA
>JZKD02S1793471.1:40130-53829 GCA_000966675.3 Picea glauca | reverse complement strand
AGGTACACCCTTTTTTTGGTTATTACTTATCTTTATTGGCTGATTAGACGGGACTATCTGATCGGTGGTGACTTGTGAGGGGGAAATTATCACTTAGATTTTAAATCCTTTGCCTTCTCAAAACCCCAGGTCACCGGGGACGTCTCCCCTGGGCCTTACCTCCCTAAACAGAAAAAGTTGTCCCATTGAGGTGACAATGGTGGGATAGTCTCAGTTTCGCCAGTTTTCCCTTCTTCCATCTATATTTTACCTTGACTACAAACTATGTGATAACATTTTGGCGTCGTTGTCTGTGAACATTGATTCAATTCTCCTCAAGATGACACTGTTTGATAAGCCTTGCCTCTAGAGTCTCTATCTTACAAGCTTACCTGACAACTCCACTTAGGGTGTTTTCCCTTATCTCTTTTGTAATTTCAAGGAAATTATCTGGCGACTCCACTAACCTTTTCCTAGGTGCCACCTTATTCTCAACCCTATGATATTTCCAAGTTATGGGATCATGGCATCCTGAGAACAACTGTATCCAACTATTAATTTCAAAAGCCTTCAAGGATACCCAACCAGTTTTGATACAAAATGGTCAAACAATCTTCCAAGATTTTGGGGCCTCCCAACTCCTCACATCGTAAATTTTTTGGAGTATATGAGCGAGATAGATTTGGGAGGGAAGGATGTTCTAATAAAAGTGTTCATACTCTCTCTGCCATCCTTTTTGCAATATTGGTTTAAGGGTTGTTGCGAAAATAGGGGTATATCATCTTTTGTACACCTCATCAATAGGTTTATTAACTTTACCAAACCACATTGACAAATGTATGAAGATGCCCTTCAAAATCTCACAATATCCTTGGGAAACAAAGGATTCACCACTGAGATTGTAGAAGATCTCAGGGATGTGTATCATGATCAACACCAAGAACCCTCTGATATGAAAGAAGAGATTTATGAAGAAAATTGTCAACCCCTAGAAGAGGAGCAAGATTTCTCCCATGATTCAATAGAATGCAGTGAAACTAGAGAAGTGAATTATGAGGATGAAACATTGGTAATCGCTCCTCCATCCAACGAAGCTCTCCAAGATCCTATTGCTCCTGCACAGGAAGAAGTGAGCAAGGTGAGTTACTTCCCTTTCCAAATTTTTAAGGATTCTCTATCTTATGATGTGGAAAGTGAAGAAGTGTTGGATTTTCTAAACCCTTCATGTTATGATGAAAATGATGACTTTGTTGATAATATTAGTGAGTTCATACATGTCGGGAAGCATAAATGTGATGTGATTGGATATGATGGGGATCCCATTTACGACATTGAGGGTCATTCCCAAAAGTTGCATTTACCTTTATCACATGAAGTTAATAAGAAATTTGATATTTGGCAACAAGAACATGACATGATTACCAATTTTATTCAGACACCCAAGGATGACTTAATGCTATGCTCTCCTAATAATTTTTGGTCATACCATGAGGAATTTGATTACTATTCCTCTAAGCACTTAGATTTATTCTATGAAGAAAATTATCAACCATCGTTCTACTCAGATCTTGATAAAAGTGAGGAGGTTACTTCCCTAAACCATGATACTTGTGATAAGATTTTCCACCTCCCTTTGATTACTTTACCTCGCTATGTCACTAAAGGTATGGTTTGGAAACATGTCCCTTATCCCAAGTCTCATGTAACACAAAACCTCATTCTGGATTTTAGGGGAAAGTTTAATACCTCAGGAAGAAGCTTATTATCCCATTTTTCAAGCTTTCCCTTAAGGAATTGTCAATCATCCTTTTAGTTCTTTCTAATCCCTTTTCAGGCCTTAAGTTGTGAAGACATCCAAGGTAGCCAGCATTCAGATTCCTCGAGTCGGTCTTTTGAACCTTGGACTTTTCACGATCCTTTTCTGAGATGGATTGAGCACTCTCCTGAGAGTATGTCCTGGCATCACTTTTTCCCTGCCACCCGCCTCCATGAGCTAGACCTTACAGTTTCCATTGATACAATACATTTTCTAACTCATGTTATTTTTGTGCTTAACTTATCACTATTTTGGTTCATGATGAAGCACAAAGGCAAGTATTGTGGGATATTGCTGGATTGGTTTCACTGGTCGTTTGACTACATCTAACATCCAACCAATAGGTAAGTGCAGGTAAGTAGGTAGGCATTTTGCATTCATTGTATATACCATTACATTTGGATGCTAGAGTAGTTTTCTTTCACACTTGTACATATGATTGATTTTATTTCAGTCTTATATATATATGAATTGGGGTGATATCACCACCCCAAATGATTACTAATAGTTTCTATTGAGATCAAGCAGGTTACAGGTTATGCCATATATAATGAGGTTCTCATGCGCTCTACGGTGAGCACATGTCCCCAAGTTGGAGCCAGATGCTATCCCCCGCTTTTAGGGATAACTAGGAGATCATGTCTCGAGGCCCACAAATACTATACATGGAGTACCGAGAGCCAGATCGACTTGAGCATGGCGCTGGAGGACCCATATTTTCTCCCTTCTAGTGCCTCCACTTTGTTAGCAGCAACAGTATCCATCACCTTGGGCTTGGTCCTGTATCAGAGATGGTTCTTGCTCCATGAGGTAATGAGTCCGGGTATCATGGTATGTGTCACTCTGATCCTTAAAACCTTTGAATATGTGCATTTAATTCCTTTTGTTTCTAACAAATGCTTGGATATTATACTTGTCCACTTGACCATGTCTGGGGGGAATGACAGGATGCCCTGGTAATCTTGTGCCCATAGGTTTTGAGTTGCCACTAGGGGTATTTCTAAAAATTCATCATCTGCTCCCGTCATATTACCACTTTTCCATCTTGCTTCCCGCTAATCCATCCCATTACATTTTTCCAGACATTGGGTTGGCCAATCATTTAAGGGTTGCACCTTGCCTTGTGGGAAGAAGGAGATAAAGGCCTAGAAGGTAAAAGCAAGCTGGAAAAAGATAAAAGCCTAAAAATAAAACCTTGAGATGCTTCGCCCAGGGATCCCCGAGAAAGCAGTAAAAATCTTCTCAGCAAGAAACAAGAGGGACCCATAAAAATAATAAAAATAGACCTAGTCAGAGGATGGGGGGTCTCATCATGAGCCAACCTATTAGGTCCATGGGCACCTAGCGGTATGACACTACTAGCAGCTAGTTGTCGCGCCAAGGTAGTGGCTCTTGGTTGCATGGCCAAGAGAAAGGGGGTCTCATCAAGAGCATCCAGGACAAGTGCAGCTCACCTTCTACAAAGGAACCCACATGTAAGCCCTACATTTCCTTGCTTTCACTCCACCCCTTGTCAGGACATCCCTTATCCACCTCACCCATTTACATGAATTGGATTTAATCTCTTCCGGAAACATCCCTTTTCCAGTGGACACTAGCCCAATAGGACGCCCTGTCACCTCCTCCAAACTTGTATTATAGATTTGTATCATGTCTTTGAGCACTTGACTGGGGTAAAAGGGGTTTCATGCACATGTTTAATAATATTGATGATGAGATGTAATTAACATGTCTATGATCCCTGTGACTTATGATCCCATAGAGGGCGTATTTGTTGATGTGCAGGATCATACCCGATGGATAGGTACAACATTGGACAAGTACACATGAGGAGATGATTAGTTCAGACCTCCATGGGGTTGAAGAGCCCATAGATGGATGTTGAGACCCCAGCAAGGGGAAAAGATAGGACAGAGGGGTTTACACCAGAGAAGAGGAGGAAGTTCCATAGAGGCACACTAGCAGAGCCTTACCTAGGAGGGTTGTGCCCTCTTCATTGGAACATTGGCCCTGGAAGACCCAGGACGTCACCCAGGATGCCCATGACATCATCCAGCACTCTAGACATTTTGGGAGAAAGCTATGGCAGTTTTGGCACGTATGGCAAATTGGAGAATCCCAAGGAAGGATAACGTTTTGCTCCATAAGGCTACATTTTCCCTAGAAAGGGCTAACGTCAGCCTAGAAAGGGGATGACGTCTCACTTTTGCTTGATTAGGGTTTTCATTTATGACATTTAATGTAAAAAAGTATATTTTGGTATTTTGGCCTTGTCGGCCTTTTAATGACCTAAAATTTAATTAAGGTCATCAGTATGCTATATATTGAGGGTTTTCACTCTCATATTTTGATCATCTTTCACTCACACATTAATGAGGTCTAAAATTTGCGCCCTCATGTAGGGTTCTTGGCTGAAAATTGGTGTGCACTTGTTGAAGGAGACTATTTTGGCATTTCTTCTTGGTGGAAGGTTTACAACTAAGGTTTGGCTACTTGAATGCATGGTTTATGTAAGTGAATTTCTACAACACTTCTTTATTGAATGGGTATAGTACTATTTACTTGCATTTTAATATTATAATTTGTTGAATTAAAACCCTAGGTGACAAGCACATGTTGGTGTCCTTGTCTCATGTCCCTATCAAGTTAAGAGTTATTTTTATTTGTTGAATTTAGATAGAGCCTTGCCATAGCAACACTCTACTCTTCTAGCTAGTCGTTTTTTCCTTGTTATTGAGCTAAGAAGGAGGAAAACACATCAAGGCCTGGGGTTTCTACACCTTGATGCATTGTTTCTACACCGCATCAAGGCCTAGGATCAAAACTCTCTAAAATAGTGAAAAAACAAAAGGAGATTTTGGTACCATTTACTCTTTCTACAACAAAAGCCATTGTTTATTCATTCGATTGGAGAGATTTTTTTGTTTAGATTTCTGCCTTTTGATATTTTAGAACTCTAAAACTCATCGTTGGTCCCCTTGGATTTTAGGTTAAGTTGTGGAGGAGCAGTTTGGATTTGATCCGGGAATATTGAAAACTTGAGGTCTATACTCTATGTCGCTTTTTCATTCATATTTCTTTTCTCCATTTTGTATATCGTAATCACTACTTTACTTACATTTTCTCCATGTTTTCCCTTAGTTCCCAAGTCATTGATACCTACATCGGATTGGTCATGGAGATACAAGAGATCCAGATTGTAGGTATGACACGGTGATAATATGAAATGCTTGTTATAGTCTTCTTAGTAATTAACTTTTTATGATTACCCAAACAATGTGTGTGTATGTGTGTGTTTTAATTTGTTTTTGAAACATATAACATGATGAGTTTTCATTTTAAGCCATGAAACTTACACAAACCTTCAACACCATCTAGATTTGTTATAATATAAGTGGAATTTTGATGCTCGAAAAGTTTTAAACTAAAATTATTTATTTTGAAATTCCACGAAATAAATTGTTTAACGTTTAAAGTTTTTCAACCTAAATGTGCTAAGCTACCCATCAAACGAAAAGTAGAAGTACACTTATTTAATCAATAATTATTTTCTGAGACAATGTATTTAACAAGAAGTTATGGAGTCTGATGCTTCATTGGTCTTCGTCCTTTGTTAAAAATAGTTGAACTAATTGATTTAATTTTGCAATTTTGCTTAGGTTGGAATGGGTTCAAGATCAACAACTTAAACTAAGGTCAAAGTGGGTGAAGTTCATGCCATCTCAGAAAGATAGTTGAGTAATAGTTCCATATTCAATATAAATGAGATTTCAAGTGATCTAGGTGGATATCAGTGGCCACCCACCTGTTCCAACTAGCTCACGTAAAGATCTCATCTTGGCAATTTCAGTTTTCATCTTGGTAATTTTTTTCTAGTTTTTCGGATCCTAAACTTTCTGGGTCGTTTTGAGGCCCTAAACAACATTTTTTGGGCCCGCCACAGTCACATTGGAGAACAAGTCACATTATGATGGCATAATGTGTATTCCTCGAATAAACCTTTCGGATGGGCTATCGTTTGCCTAAAACGGAGATCATGTGCAAAAGTTACGACCCCATGAAGTTGATGTACTAACTTACCCCAACGGGACCCACATGACTTTTGGTGCTTCATCTCCTAAGGTTAGGTTTTTGGGTGTCTAGGGTTTTGGCATTCATGTTTGATGTAAAAAATCTTTTGGAGCCTCATTGTACTCATCTTCTTGTAAATGAGCGCAACCGTCACATCTCTTCTTAGAATTAAGTCACCACCATTCTAGCAAGCTTGTTTCAATCTACATTTTATAGTTTCAACATATTTCTTTATTAATAGAAGCCAACTTTTATTGTATCTTTGATATTGTTCATTGAATCTATGTGTTAATAATATAGATATGTATTCATTTCATTCTGCTCATAAAATCTGGATCAATGGTATCAGAGTGGTCTACTCCTTGTCGTTCTTAGTGCATGTCCCTAACGAGGTGAGGGTACAAAGAGTTGGGTCTCGAGCTTGTTTCTCTTGAGGAAAAGAGCTCTCGCACGCCCAAACAACCTTCCATGGTGGGAGAAAAGAAAGACGAAGGGATAAGAGATCCTTTCAAATTGTTGCTCAAGGAATCCCTCGCACAACAGAGGAACGAGATGATGGATAGTTTTGCGCAAATCCTTCGACAACTACCAACAGGAGACACGTATTCTTTGAGCGAAAGCAGGCACCGCCCCCTTCAAGGTACATATCAACTTTGATATTCCTATATTCAAAGGTCAGATAAACGCAGATGTTGTAGACAAATGGTTGAAATGCTATAAGGGTATTTTTTTGTCCATAACTTTTCCAATAGAGAAAAGATTACATTTGCACTCCTCAAAGCCATCCCCTATGTCAAATATTGGTGGGAGAGTTTCTGTGAGAAAAAGGAAACAAAGGAACCCTCATTATTTACAATCACACTCACATGGGAGTCCTTCAGGGATGCTATTAAGGAACAATACTACCCTATTGGAAGTTATGACGACCTGTACACAATATAGACCACACTGCGGCAGGAAAGGGACCAAACAGTGCTAGAGTTCACAAATATCTTCCATACCTTGCGCACCAAGCTGGGTATCAAATATTCTTAGTGACATCCGGTGCTTAAGTACTGCGACAGTCTGCATAGATATATCCAGACAAAAATGGAATTTTTGGACATATCTTCCTTAGGTGTGGCCTGTCGATATGCTATCAAAATCAAGCAAAAGATTTACAAAAGACGTGACAGTTTGGGTCTGGGAACCCCTCACAACAGAAGAAAGGAAAGGGCAGCCCCAACCCGCATAACAAAGGGAAGAGAAAATATGGACAACCTTAGGACAACCATTCTAAGCCAAAAATAAAGAAGGACAATGGAAAGATGAAGAAAGACACCAGGAAGTGGTGTGACTTCCATAATAACCCCTGGCATAACATTGTTTATTGTCACTCAAAGTAGTCATTGGTGGTTGAGGTAAAAGCCTTTGAATCAGATCTGGGTTCTGAATTTGAGTCAAAAATAGAAAAGGGGAGACAAATTACTGACGCGGAACCCAGTTCCACCATTGCTACCACCAAGACCCAACTCAATGAACCTGATGAGACAGAGGAAGGCAAGTGTTTGTTTCATTCACAAATGTAGGCGAAGGGTACTTCACTGCACTTCATCGTAGATAGCGGTAGCCAAAAGAACCTCATCTCAATGGAGGTCATCAAGCGGCTGGCCCTTCCAACATTGTTGCACCCGCAGCCATACACCATCGGATGGCTATACCAAGGAAGCGATCTTCGCATCAACCAATAATGTTGCATGTCCTAAGACATCAAGACCTTCAAAGATGAGGTATCATGAGATGTTTATCCCCTTGAAGTTTGTGATGTTATTTTGGGCCAACCTTATTTATAGAAACATCATACTATATATGAGTCTAGGCCTCGTAGTGTTATTATTACCTAGGACGAGAAATTGTATAGGATACTCAAGGTAGTCCCACCTACTGTCATTTCCTTAATCTTGGTAAAGCAATGCAGGAAGGTAATCTCTCATACCAGAAAGTTTGTCTTCTTCATGATTCACTCTCAAAGTGAGAGGAAGGTTGTAGCCACATCCATGGCCTCCACGACTGAACTCTCCATGTAGCAGAAGCAAGTGGATAAGGTCGTGGAAGAATACAAAGGCATCTTCTCCTCACCCACTCAGGTACCTCTACATTGTCAGGTCAAACATTCAATCAATCTGACCCTCGATGCACCACTACCCAATTGGATAGTCTATCATCGCTCTCTGTTAGAAAATGAGGAGATTAAGTGTCAGATCCAAGAACTACTCCAAAAGGGGCACATCTGACCCAACTCATCAGTGTAAAACCCCAATCGTGCTTGTGCAGAAGAAAGACAGTACCTGGTAACTCTGCATCGATTATCAGGCCCTAAATAAAATCACAGTCGGGAACTGGTACCCAATTCCTCAAATTAACGATCTCCTTGACCAGCTCAAGTGGGCCAATAACTTCAGTAAGATTGATCTAAAGTCTGGCTACCATAAGGTCCCAATAGAACAGACAAATGTATGGGAAAATGCCTTCAAGTCCAAAGCAGGTCTTTTTGAAGGGTTGGTGATGCTCTTTGGTTTGACGAATGCCCCAGCTACTTTCATGAGGATGATGGACGATATCTTGCGGCCTTTCACAAATTCATTTATGGTGGTGTATATGGATGACATCCTCATCTACAACAAGAATTGGGAAGAACACTTGCAACATATTCAACATGTTTTGCACACTCTACGGCAACACAAGCCATCTGCAAATTTGGAAAAATATTCCTTCGGCATGGACAGGGTCCAATACCTAGGCTACATTATTGATGAGCATGGGGTGCATGTGGATCCAACCAATATCCATGTCATTCGTGACTGTCCATCCCCAACCACACTCATTGAGCTTCAGAGCTTTTTAGTCCTTGCCAATTTCTATCGCAAGTTCGTGTTGGGATTCTCCCATATTGCATGGGCCCTCAACCAAGTAACCAGGGGTGGTGGTAAGAGAAATTTTGTGTGGGGCCTGTCACAACAACAACCATTTGATCATTTGAAGTAATGCTTGTGCTCATCCCTAATGCTCTCATTACCCGACCTACAACAATTGTTTGATATTGAAACAGATGCTTCAGACTATGTTGTGGGCGCAATTCTCACTCAACACAGACACCTTGTGGGCTATCATAGTGAGACATTATTAGATGTTGTTTGTAAGTACCCTAATTACAATAAAGAAATGTACTCCATTGTGCAAGATTGATGCTAGTGGAGGCATTACATTATCGGGAAGGAGACAATCATCCACACCAATCATAGGTCGTTGCAGTTCATGAAGACACAGGGAATATTGCAGAATGACCGCCATCAGAAGTGGTCCACATACTTGCAGCAATTCCATCTCAACATCAAGTATAAGATAGGTAGCACCATCTGCATCATTGATTGCCTCAGCCACCCTCCAGTTGCAACACTCACCACAATGCTAAACTCCTGTAGCCATGAGACCTCTAGATGGCCCCAACTCTATGAGAGAGATACTGACTTCTCTGCCACCTACCAGATGCTATGGGAAAACACAATTGTCACTGATTTCCATCTTTAGGATGGGATTCTATTCCATCTAATCCATCTCTATGTTCCATCAAGCAAGCGAGTGAAGTTGATTTGGAAAGCCCACTATAGTCGAGTGGCAAGACACTTCGGCGTAGAATACATAGTGGCAGTGTTGCAACAACATTTTTATTGGCTGAAACTTCGACAAGATGTTAACAAGTATATCAAGTCATGCACTGCATGTGCCATTTCCAAACCAACCATTAAGAAACAAGGCATGTACACCCCTCGACCTACTCCTGAAAGGTCTTGGGAATCCATCTCGGTGGACTACATGTCGGGCCTTCCTTCAACCAAGCGGGGAAATGGATGTGTTTTGTGGTGGTTGATCATTTTTTTTAAATGGTGATTCTGGTTGCCTGTAAGAAGAGCATCACAGCAAAATCCACTGCCAAGCTCTTGTTCAAACGAGTGTGGGTACATTTTTGAATAACACAAACTATCATCTCATATCAGTATAGTCGATTCCTCAATACATTCTAGTCGAGCCTCTGGTCACTATTGGACACTAAACTCACCAAATCCACTGCCTTCCACCCCAGACGAATGGCCAAACTGAGGTCAACAACCAGATGATCGTGCATATCCTGCGCATGTACAATTCCAATCATCCCCACACATGCGATGAGAGTCTTCCCTATGTTCAACACAGTTACAATAGATCCATACATAGCTCAACTGACCACAACCCCATTTAGGAGGGGTTGGGATTTGAACCATTGGGTCCCATGGATGTTGCACTACCCCTTGCGGCCACCCAGGAAGACTCGTCCCATGCTCAAACTAAAGCTGACAAAGATACATGATTCATTGAGCGGATCCAACACATTTGCCAACAGGTTCATGATATTTTACAAAATTCTAATGTCGAGTACAAGCAGCGTCGTGATCAACACCGAGTGCCACACAAGTTTCAGGTGGGAGATAAAGTTTGATTGCACTTCCAAAAAGAACGCTTTACGAAGCCCCATCAGAAGCTTCGCCCACTCCGCTATAGACCTTATACCATCACTAAGGCTATGGGTGATAATTCTTTTGAGCTCAACATCCCCCCCTTCCTTGGCTTGCATCTAGTATTTAATGTGGACCTCCTTTGATGATATTTTCCACCATTATTGGACATCTTAGAGATAGCAAAACAGTCGACACCCACAGAGCTCAACCCTGACTACATGGAACATGCATCCATTGATCATATTATGGACACACAGGTCAAGGGAACTCATCAACAAAGGATCTAGATTTATCAGGTTGTCAAAGCAGGGTAGCTCTTGCACCAAGGCAAGTGGCTCACCCGAGGCCAAATTCAACAGAAATTTCCTCATCTGATGGGGGATATCAATACAATAGAGACCATTTCTTCCTAAAGGGGGAGCATTGATCTAGGTGGATATCGGTGGCCACCCACCTATTCCAACTGGCTTACTTACCGATTTCATCTTGGCAGTTTCAATTTTCATCTTGGTAGTTTTTTTCTAGCTTTTCAGGTCCTAAACTTTCGGGGTCATTTTGAGGCCCTAAACAACGTTTTTTGGGCCCTCCATAGTCACACTATTATTGAAGTTAGAGTGTGATGGCATAAAGTGTAGTCCTTGACTAGACCTTTCTAACGAGCTATTGTGCGCCTAAAACAAAGATTGTATGCAAAAGTTACTACCCCGAGAAGTTGATGTACTAACTTACCCCAACGGGGCCCACATGACTTTTGTCGCTTCATCTCCTAGGGTTAGGTTTTTGGATGTCCAGGGTTTTGGCATTCATTTTTGATGTAAAAAGGCCTTTGGAGCCGCATTGTACTCATCTTCTTGCGAATGAACGCAACCGTCACATCTCTTCTCAGAGATAAGTCGCCACCATTCTAGCAAGCTTGTTTCAGTTTGCATTTTATAGTTTCAACATATTTCTTTATTAATAGAAGCCAATTTTTACTGTATCTCTGTTATTATTCATTGAATCTTTGTGTTAATAATATAGATCTGTATTCATTTCATTATGCTCATAAAATTTGGATCATTAAAGTAAAGAGTGTTTAAAGTATAATAGATAATATTTGTGGTTTAGTGGAAGTTTTACAGGTAGATATAATATTATTTTTAGTTGATGGTAATCATATTGATATCGCTCCTCCCCTCTCTAATTTTTTAAAAAAGTCGCAGGCCCCTCACAAGCCTATGAAAGTAATTAACGGTTTATATTAAAGTGGACACACGTCATTTTTGGGTGCATTGTGCCCCCCTCCATTTTTGTCAAACGATTCGACCCTTGCAATATGGTTCCAACCAGTGATCAAATTTGAAGGGATGGCCTTAATTTAAGTTGGAAGGGCATATAATCATCCAACCCTTCAAGGATGAAAGGTTAAAAAAATATTGTACTTCAATTGACAAGTGTACATTAAGTAAATCCGTCATAAAAAAAATTGCAAATATAGAATATCATCCTTCCAAATCTTTACAATCTTAAAAATTTAAAAATGGTTACATAAAAAGTTATAAAATTTTAATAAAACTTCATAAAAAAAAATATAAAAAAAAAGTTTTCTTTCGAATTCATTATATCCACAAAATTATTGTTATTTTACATAAATTAACACATTTTAATAAAAAATAATAAGCAAACATATTATTCTTTGGAATTTGACATTAAAAATCTGTGATTGAGATTGTAATTTATTGTTCAGATTGAAATTTTTCCATGGTTGCAAATGAGATCGCAACCAATTGTTCAGATTGAAATTTTTTCATGGTTGTTTTATATCAAGAGATTTAAGAAGGACTCTCACATAGCAATTCAAAGTTGATAAAATTGCAATTTTAAAATGTTTAGGGATTGAAACCAAAATCACGGCTTTAAAAATATACTTTAGGTAATCCACGTTTATTTGAAGTTGATTAGGAAACTAAGAGGCTAGCTCTAAGCATTCTCAAGAAATAAATGTTATTATGATTTTTTCTACGATGTTTTGGAATTTTGAAACGAGAAGTTTCTACCCAAAACATTATGTGCAAGATTTTAAACAAGAACCTCTCTTTAAAATTGCACAAAGGTATTAAAAGAATTGCACATAGGTATTAAAAGAAATAAAATCTTTCTAGTTAGAAAAATGAATACTAAACAAAATTTGTTGTACAATGAATTAATAAGTGATGGAATGAATTAGCAAGTAAAATATATGTAAGAGTGAGGGAGCGCGGGCAACTAAAAATGATCGAGAAGAATATAATCAAAATCCACAAGCATTAGCTTGACAAAAACATGGTTGACACAAGTTTCAACTTCTTCCATCGATACCCATTGCAAGAAGTTCTCTAGCAAGTTCAATTATGTAGAAAATGTAGGATAAATAGAGCTTAAACAAAATTAACAAGCATGTGTGGCTTAGCGGGAACTGAGATTGCAAAGTGTACATAATCCTTGCCACGGTGCTACCAACTTGCTAGATCTAAATAAATAAACTTAAATCCACCACCTGTTAGAATTTTCAAGAATACTAAGAGGTGGGGTGAATCAGTGTAAAGTTATTTCAACAATTTTAACCTTCAAGCACTACATAAACATTAACCATTAATCATCACATAAACTCATACACATTGCACACTGATTTTTACGTGGAAACCCAACTGGGAGAAAACCACAAAAACTTTTCTTGAGTAGTTTCAAGATTTTACAAGCACCAACTTGAAGGAAGCACCCACTCCCCGAGTTTTCCAACACCTAATGGAAGGAGACATGAATCCCCTTGGAATATTTTAAATGATGATACATGATCAAATCAACCTTCAAATACAATCCCAAACTCACTTCTTAAATCTGCATACAAAATTGTTCAGAGCTATACCTCAAATATGCAAACTTGTAAGATTCGTCACGAGCTCAATTTTATGTTTTTTATTCTTAAACTTGGACCCCTGATATTAGGATATGTGCTCCTTCTAATACAACAATTGGGATTCAATTTGGACCTACCAAGCTTCAAATATAACCATTTTATCTCTAACACCTATTTGAGACTAGTTTTTGGATTAGTCACAAACCTTAACTTCCAACAAGTATATATCCATACCTGTAATGAATCAGGATCTGAAACTTGTACTCAATATTCTTCAATATCTTCTCTAAAATTCCTCCACGTTTTTCTCCTTGGATCATCCCCGAAAAAAGTTATAGTGAAATTGGAAAGATGACTCGTTTTGAAGAAGAAAACCCTAGTTTTAAAAACCTCAACTTCCATTGAGTATAACTCCAAACCTGTAAT
>JZKD02S1793471.1:13935-29902 GCA_000966675.3 Picea glauca | reverse complement strand
TTTTTTTTAATATAACTTTTTGACTTCAATTAAAAAACCTTTTTTTGACTCTTTTTATTTTTTTTTACACTTCTAAATCTCCACCAATTAACGTTAACCTTGCAATAAGCTTTAAGCCTTGAATAATTCGATAATCTAATAGTCACGTTTCACAAGTTAATATACTTTAACTTAATTTGTTATTGGTTAACCTTCCCTTTTTCAATAGTCGTGATCATATAGACAACACTCAATTAAACTATATACCAATGTACGGACAGTCGCGACTTAACAAAATATGTACAGACGGCTTGGAAGGCGAGTTAAAGATGTATGGATCACTAACCGCCAAAAGGTACAAACAAAAATGTACGGCAGTCACAACGATTGGAGGTTGTACGAAAGAGGTCGTACAGACAGTACGATGGTTGGACAACTGTAGATTATTTGTATCTGGTACAGTTTGGTACAGTTTTGTCAACAGGCAGGTACGGTGTGGCGGCTGCAGCGTACGGACTGGGATTGTGGGTTTTATGGCAGTGGGTGACAGCGTACGGACTGGGATTGTGGGTTGTATGGCAACAGATGACAGCCAATGGCAGACTAGATGTACGGAATTTATTTAATTTCTGCAATAATATGACAGTACGGAACTGGCAGTACTGTGGTGAATTTGTGCAGATGGATTGTTGCACTGTAGGTGTACGGACAGTGATCAGAAATTTCAGTGGTTGTATGGACAACAATTTTTGCACTTGAAAAAATTTATATTGTTGTATTTGATTCTTGAATTCACTGTAATTTTGTACGATATGGAAATCATGTACAGCTGAATATTTTTTCCTGATTTCGGGTGTTATTTTTTTTTTCTTTTACTGATTTTATTTTTCTACATGATCGTACAACGGAACAATTAATTTTGTGATTGTACCAACAGATCACTTGGTTGTTAGAGATTGTACAAGAAGCAGTACTGGTACAGAGGATATGTGTACCGAATTTTATTTTTTCTTAAATTCTCTTCAGAATTTGCAGCAAAATAATTTCAGAGAAACTCTGAAATTATCTTTCCTCAATTGGCCTTGGCAGCGTAATAGCTATTCCTTCAATAGATAGTTGAATTTTTAATGCTCAAGGACCATGAGATCAGAGAAACTCTGATAATTTTCAGTTGGCTAGAAGCCTGTGGTGAAGTAGATTGATTTCTTCCTTCAATTTCTTTGGCAGCAGAATGATTATTTTTTAACAGTGATTTCTAATTTTTTTATTTTATTTTCAGCTGATTAGTTTCTTACTTCAATTTTCTTTGGCAGTGGAATGTCTTCTTCAAATGGCCAAAGGCCAGTTTTTGGTCAAAGACCAATGTTTCAAGAACTTTGAAAATTTGAATGGTCAAAGGCCTTGGAGTCGGAGAAGCTCTGAAATGAAAGGGTTGGCTAAAAGTCAGATCAAACAAGGTCTGATAAAGAGATTGGCCAAAGGCCGGGATCAGAAAAACGAAAGCTCTGATACCAAATGAGACGAACAAAGTTCGCTCATACAAGAATAATCCAAAATATTTGGAATATAACAAGGTAATCCATATAGGACTGTAAATAATAAATGAATAATAAGATAATAGATATAATATGAGATGATTACAATTGAGAAATGAGGGCCTGCTTATATACCCACGCAGGGGTGCCCTTTACCAATAGTCATGTCCTTTGAGACATGACCTTTCATTATTTAATAATTATTATTTATTAACTATTATTATGTTATGAATATCTATTTATGTATATTTTATGTTCATAACATACCAAATGAGACGAACAAAGTTCGCTCACACAAGAATAATCCAAAATATCTGGAATATAGTAACCAAATCCATATGGACAAATATATATGTAATAAGAATGAATAATAAGATATATATAGATATAATGAGATGATTACAATTGAGAATGAGGGTCTGCTTATATGCCCACGCATGGGTGCCCTTTACCAATAGTCATGTCCTTTGAGACATGACCTTTCATTATTTAATAATTATTATTTATTAACTATTATTATGTTATGAATATCTATTTATGTATATTTTATGTTCATAACACAAACCCACTTACACAGGTCCTTTCTCCAAATGCGCAGGTTGTATGAGACACACGGGCCCTCTCCTGAGCACTATGTGAATTTCAATGTTTGACGGGTGCTAGCTCTTCTCTAGCTAAACCCCTCCTCCGTGTGACCACGACTGTGACCACTCGTCTAAGCCAAAAATGTGTTTCACGATTTCGTGTGTCGATTCTTTGCATGTGAGTCACCCGACTCTCTCGACCTCCAAAATCCCGACAAGGGCCTAACACTTGCTAGTTCCTCCCTTATCCTGCTTCCATTGACCCCTCACTATGACCTGGGTCCAAACCTCTGAGCACTTCGAGATTTCGTGTGTCTGGGATTCCCGACATGAGGCACCTTCATCCTCCTGATATCCAAACTCACGATGGTGCTAAATCGACAGTCCAGATCCTCCCTTTGATCAACGATTGATATCCTCTTCATATCTCGAGCTTCTAAGGTCTCAAATCTCAACCCTTTTCTTTCTTCCCAAATACATGGAATCCTGCCACGTGTCCTCTTAAATCCGACGGTGATGAATCGCTCTGGAACTTTACCCAGGGTTCACATATTTCGACCACATCTCCTCTACTGGTCCGACGACTCAGATTCACTTCGGGTGAACTGACTGCTCAGAATCTCTCTGGCCTTTGGCGCTTCGGCTCTTCAGCTCCCCAACTCTTCGACACTTCAGGCTTCAGCTATTTCAGTTCTCAAAACTGAAATTCTAGCGTAACTTTCTCTAGAGCTCGCGATCTGGTGACAAGTGTCCTCTCACAAATCGACGCCTCTCGGCTCTTCGACGCTTCGGGCTTCGGTTGTTTCAACACTTCAACCCCCGCCTCCTTCTAGATCTCCCGATCTGTTGACACGTAACACCTCTGGTTCCAATGGTCCAGATTCTCCTTCGCAAATCGAGATTTCGCGACTTGCGACTTCCAAGTTAACACTTCGTCCACATTCTCGACTTTCGAAATACCGATATTTCAGAGCGCCCAAATCTGATGGCTCATGCTCTCTCCTCGATCGACGGCTGCAATCTTTTCATGAGTTCGCACTTCGTGAATTCTCACAAATCTGTCCTTTGACTTCTCTTATGTGCGAGTCAGCAAAATGTTGATTGTTGGCCACACGTCACTTCCAATGGACGGTTCCGATGATGTCGGGATTTCGCGACTTCGCAAAACCCTCTCTCCTGTCCACTTTGAAGTGTCAAACCTCGTGCACGTTCCCTTGGATCCAAAGGTTGTCGGTCCACGCGTTCAGATCTGACGGCTGATATCTGATTCTCCTAAACTCGTTCCTCTTCTTATTTCTTTGCTCACTGGACGTAGAGCTAGCGGTCCAGTTTATTCTCCACAACCAAATAGGATAGTTGTTGTTGCTCCTCCACTTGAGCTTCAGACTTTCTTCGATTTAGAAGATTTTTCAAGTGTTCAAAGTTCTAGGCCTTAGAACTTTCTCCTGTGAAACCAACACCTTTTGGGTCTCGCTTACACTTCTAAAAGCGTTATCTCTTCTGAGCTTATGGACTTAGAATAAATCCTTCTCCCACACACACCTTGCGTTCTCGGGATTTCGTTAAACTCAGATTCTGAAGGATTTCTTCAACAAGAAATACTTTTCACCCTCTTGGCGCTCTTCTGCTCAATGCACACCTTGTAGAGATTTTCCTCACAAAGTGTTTAGTAGCTTTGATCCTTACTGAACTCAACATGGATTTCTTCTGTGCACACTTGCATCGGCTCAATGCCCACCTGGCAGAGCTCTATAGAGTCCTTGGTAACTCTGGTTCTCTCTGAACTCAATAAAGAGTTATTCCCGTGCGCTCCTTGCACTTCCACTGATGAAGGTTCAATGATATCCCTCCTAAGCTTTCCCTTGAGGTTAAACCTCTATCAACGCACTCTTTGAAAACTATGTGCAGTCCTTGCACTCGAAAACCCAAAGATGAGAACCAATTGAAACTCATGCAATACTTTACCAGTTACGCATTCAAACCATGAAAATGCATAAAAACATATAACACATAAACACACAATATGCATGAAAAACTGCTTTTCTATTATCTATGTGTGTATATACAGATGTTTACAAAAACTAGATTGTAACGGAGTCCTGGTTCTCTCAAGCTCAGTCTCTTTGAACTATTCTACCTCTTAAGGCCTCTCTACCCAGACCTCTCTATCAGTCTCTGCCTATTGAAATCTGATACAAGATATCCTTACAAAAGAGGGGCTCCGCGAGCTCGTCCTCTCTCACCTAACCTCATCTATTACATTGAAGTTTCATAAATGGTTACCCAGACCTGACTACGATCTGGGCCTGCTACAAGCAACCCTTTAAGGCAATTCAACCACTACCTGTACAAAGGCATGGCCCAGCATTTACAGCCTTACAACGTGAAATCCATATAGGATTATTTCAAATTTAAAAATGGGAGATTTAATGCCACTCCCTTACTGCATTTGCGTGTCTGCGTGTTGGCATGTTGGCGCATTTACTGGGGTGGAGTGATGCTCCTGCATCATGCATCAACTTCCTGGGGTCATAACTTTTTCATACGATCTTTGTTCTAGGAGTGTAATAGCTCGTTGTAAAGGTATTTTTGAGAACTATGCATTATGCCATCAAACTCTAACTAAGTCTACAATTTCAGTGTGGCAAGCCAAGAAAACATTGTTTAGAGCCCCAAAACAACCCTGGAAGTACATAAAGATGTACCGACATGAAAACTTCCAAAATAAGCCAGTTGGAATAGGTGGGAGGCCGCCAATATCCACCTGTATGTTGTGTAGGGTTTTAGGACAGCTCTGTAAGTGTAGAACCCACAATTACAAAGAAATGTCCCCATTACAGAGAAACGTGTTGAACTAAAAATTGTCTAGATGAGCCAGTTGGAATATGGAACAGGTGGGTGGCCACCAATATCCACCTGGATCAATCCTCCCCCCTTAGGAAACAATGGTCTGCATTGCATTGAGTGGCCGAGGAAGAGGGGAAAGTGTTTTCTAAATCTGAATCTTGGTGAGTTGCATGCCTTGTTGGAGAAGTTGTGCTTCTTGGTTTGTGGAAGGCTATCACGAACTTGTTGTTGGCGGGGTTGAATATGTTCCACCAACCTGTTGTCTTTGGGTTTGACAGGGCATTGTGTAGGCACAATATCTTCTTTCTCTTCGACAATTTGTTTTTGCTAGATAGAAGGTGTTGAGGATGGAGTGGTTGTAGTGTCCTTTTGTGCATCCTTTGAACAGACTGTGAAGAGGATGAATTTTGCAGTATGAGAGATTACCTCGCAAAACTGTTTTGGTGGAACAATAGTCAGAACTACCTCTAGTATCCTATAGTGCTGACCTCCAAGAGTAATAATGACACTACGGGGTCTAGACTCATAAATAACATGATGTTTCCACATATATGGTTGGCCCAAAACAACATCAAGAGGGGCAACATCACACACTACTTCATCCTTGAAGGGTTGGATGCAATAGGATAGGCGACACTGCTCGCTGACAATGAGATCTCGTCCCTAGTGAGGCCACCCGATGTTGTATGGTTGCGCTTGTGGTGTTATTGACAACCCCAATTGTTTGACGATTTTAGCTGAGATGAGGTTCTTCTGGCTGTCTTTATCAACAATAAAATGCAATGGGGTCTCCTTCACCCACGTATGTGAATGGAAGAGGCGATCCCCCTCTTTAGGATCTATTTTTTCTTCTTGTTGAATTGTTGTGGTCGTGACAGTAGTAGTGGGGTCTACGTCGATGATCTATCTGTTTTCAATATTTTTTGGATCGGATTCTAAATCAAGATTCGGCTCTGTGTCTTTCACCGACCACCAACAATTATTTCGAGCAACATTCATCGGTGTTGTGCCATGGAATTTTATGGAAGTCACACCACTTCCCAGTGTCATTCTTCATCTTTCCTTTACCCTTCTTGTCCTGTGTCTTGGACATGTTGTTTGGAGGTTGTTGGTTAGGGTCGTCTTTACCATGCTTTGGTTGTTATGGATTTGCATACCCTAATTCCCATTTGTTTTGGTGCCTAAATGTCTACTCGATTTTGACAGCATATTGATAGAAAACTCCCAATGATGAGATGTTTAGGAAAACCATTTCGGTTTGGAAGTACCTATGTAGAGCCCCACGGTATTTCAGAACCAGATGCCATTCAGAGTCTTTGATACCCAGCTTAGTAATCAAGGTATGGAAAGTATTTGTGAACTTCGACACTGTTTAGCTCTTCTATTACTGCAGCGTGGTCCGTCTCATGTATTGGTCTTCATAGTTATCAATAGGGTAGTATTGTTACTTGACCGTCTCATGTACTGGTCTTCATAGTTATCAACAGGGTAGTACTATTTTTTGGGGCGGTTTTTGCTATTTTAGCGGATTTTACTATTTTTAGCGATTTTCTAAATTAATCCCAGATTAAGGGATTAGGGTTTTGGTAGCTACAAAATACCTGAAACATTGTATATATTGTATGGTGAATGGTGAAATTAATACAATGAATATTTGAAAGGTGCAGCACCATGGAAGGTTGGTTTTCTCCCGGTTAAGGGTTTCCATCGTAAATCGTTGTGTACTATGTGTATGAGCCATTAATTAATTTATGTTTTGCTTAAGAATTTGTATGCATTGATTTACTTCACATGTTTAAAACTTACATGTGGTATCAGAGCTCGTTTTTGGCTTCAAAGGGACGCCTTTGTTGCTGAGGGTTTTGCTCGGTCTTGATAGATCAAGTTTATCTTGGGTCTGTGATAAACCTGGTTTTAGTGGGATCTTTTGTAGTGGTGATTCGAGTGTAGAAAGAGGAATGGTGAGCTCTTCTAGAATCGAGATAGAGAAGTTCAACGGTAAAAAATTTGAGCTATGGAAGCTCAAGATGGAGGACCTTCTTGTAGACAAAGAACAATGGATCATTGTGGATCCTGGTACATAGCCTACTGGTACACAGCCTACTGGCACATAGTCGAATGGTACACAACCTACTAGTATACAAACTACTAGTACACCACCTATTGGTATGTCGAAGGAAGATTGGGAGAAGTTGGACAGAAGAGCAAGGAGTACTATTTGATTATGCCTGGTAGATTCGGTGTTGTTGAATGTCCAGGGAGAATCTACGACTAAGGAAATATGGGATAAATTAGGGAATTTGTATCAATCAAAGTCCCTGGTAAACAAGTGGTTTCTTCGAAAGAAGTTGTATCATCTTAGGTTGGAAGATGGAGATTATGTGACAGAACATCTAAATGCCTTTAATACTCTGGTAAGTCAACTCGTATCTGTTAATATTACGATTGCATAAGAATATAAGTGTATTACTTTGTTATGTTCTTTTCCAAACTCTTGGGATAATCTGGTTGTAGCAATTGGTAGTACCACTCAATCTACATTGAAGTATGAGGATGTAGTTTCATCCTTGTTATCTGAAGAGATGAGGGGGAAAAGCATGGATAGTCAGAGCACAGATGCTTTATTTGTAAGAGGTTGTACCCAAGACAAGAATCTTGGTAAGTCTTTAGGGGGGGAGATCTAAATCTACAGGTAGATCTAAGTCTCCAGGAAAATCTTTGAAAAAATTTTGGAATTGTGGTAAAACAGGTAATTATAAGAAAGATTGCAAGTCTAAGAAGGTTGATAAACCAAAAGGATATGATAATACCTCTTCCACAAAGGCGAAAACCTCCATTGAAGAAGGAGGTGATGTTTACCTTTCATATACAAGTACACATGCATACCGTGGTGTATGGTTAATTGACTCAGGTGCGTCATATTATATGACTCCTCACAGGGAGTGGTTCTATGAAAATGAAAAATAAGATGGTGGTGATGTATTCCTAGGAGATGACTCGACAAAAAAAATCATGGGACATGGAAGGATTGAGTTGTTGCTAAAAGATGGAAGGATTAGAACTCTCCCTGGGGTTCTGCATATTCCAAAACTAGCTAGGAGCCTAATATTTGTAAGCAAGTTGGATGATGTAGGAGTGGATATTGTATTGGGAAAGGGCACTTGCAAGATGGTACAAGGGGCAATGGTGTTGATGAGGGGAGTTTGGTGTGGAACTCTATACAAGTTGTTGGGTAGCACTTATACTAATGGGTGTAGCAGTTATGTTGTCCCTGAGCAGAGAAATAAAGAAGACAAGACCAATACTATCCCTGGAAAGAATACCATGATGTGGCATCAAAGACTGAGGCATATTGGAGAAAAGGGCCTTCAAACACTACACGGTAAAGGTATGGTTGAAGGTATGTCTAATTGCACTCTGGAATTTGATTTCTATGAACATTGCATATATGGTAAACATAATCGAGTAAGATTCCCGGTGCTACAAGAGCAAAGGGGATCTTAGAGTTGATACACAGTGATGTATTTGGACCTGTGCATGTTCCATCACTAGGTAAATCTGTGTATTATGTTTCATTCATAGATGATTTCTCAAGGAACACATGGATTTATTTTCTTAAAAAGAAATCTGAGGTATTTGATAAATTTAAAGAGTTTAAGGCTCTGGTAGAATATCAGACAGAGAAGAAAATAAAGGTATTGAGGACAGATAATGGTGGAGAATTCAACGGAAATGAATTCTAAGAATTATGTAAGAAGTGTGGTATAGCAAGGCAGAAGACTACTCCATACACACTGTTATCACTCCAAGAGTCTTTCCCTGATTGTAAAGGGAACGAGCTTGGTAACTTAATCAAATACTCAATAATGTATAAACTGGATCAAGTTGGATGACTTGATATGCTCTCATTCACTCAAAATACACATGGATACACTCAAACATAAAATCCTTTCAACTATACTTGTTCAGAAAGTTTAATCAAGATGTGAATGTATGAACAATGCTTATCATATTAGTGGAAACGCAAACACGGGGGTATATGTGAATGGCCAACTATAACAGGCAAAAATACTTATGAGCTTAGTCTATAAATAAAGAGATAAGATGACAATTATCTGTCATTACATAAAAATAGACAAATGTATAAAACATTTACTCATAAGCATGGAAAATATAGAAGATGGAAGTTTGAACAATTTACAGTGAAAGAAGATTTTATTTCAATATGTTTTCCAAAATGTCTGTCATACATGAATAATAGCCAAATCTCCAAAGTTGAACCCCCTTTCCTCATTGTGATCATTGGCTTTATAGCCTTTACATTGATAACTAAGATCCTATGAAGAAGGATCGAAAAACCAAAAACAGTCTATGATCAGATCTAATTACAAAATAACATGATGTAGACCCTATCTTAAAGGAGTCAAACTCTATCAAGATCTGTGGTCTTCGACAGGTTTCTCTGTGTGTTGGAAGCTGAATATACCTTGTAGAAGCTTCATTGACAACTGGGAACTCATACCTCCTCTTCTTCAACAAAAAATAGAGCTCAATTAGGACATGCTTTCTTCCTCGTTGGTAAATCCCTCGTTTGTAGCATTGTAAGTGCAAAACAGTTGACAAATGATACAAACAGTTGAAGAAGGCAATTTGGACAGAGCTACTTGAAACTTTGGTTGAACTCTGACTTCTAGTTTGATATCTTCAATGATTTCTGAACCCATGATGCTGCTTCCAAATACAATGATACTACTGAGCATTCATATCATTGCATCTTTGCTTGATTTTCCATATCACTATGTATATATATTTGAAGATTCATTGAAGGATTAGCATATACATTTAAAATAGTGATATATACAGGACTTTAATGCCATCTGACTGCTAGAGAGGGTCTGCTACCCAAGTCTTTATATACATGCTCTTATTTCTTTAGGCAAAAAACAGAGTATAAGAAAGGTAAGAGTGGAAGAGCTCCTGTAGAATACTCTGACTGATGTTGACTGCATAATTTCTATGGCTAGTGTTTTGATAACCATATTCCATATATGTGCTTCATTTCAACACTATGCCACTGTAAAATCATCTTTTGTATCAAGGGTATTTAGATTTGCATCCAATCATCATATTTCCAACCTTTTCTCTTCATGACTTGAAAAGACAATTTTACTAGCATTCTTACACCATTGTACTGAGTAGCTAGGTCAAAGTTAAATTTATCAATATTTACATCATTTAAATCAACTGATGTCTGGGATGCTAACAAATTTCTTGGTGTAGCAGAATATTGATAAACAAACATGCAGCCTAGGGAGCAAACCTTGCCCCTGATGGAGGATTCAAAGAGGGTGGAACACCAATTACTGTTCTCATCTTCACTATTTCTTGTGGGTTGCTTCCAAGTTCAGAAGTAACCTCCCAAAACACAATTGTCGATGGATTCTCAATCAGAACACTGGCTACAAGCATTGACCCTTTCTCTGTGTTCCAGTATTCGCCAAACGTTGCAGAGAACTCCTCTGTTGACTTGTACATGATCTTCCTGGTAAAACACTTTTATTTCCATGTCGTGGCTTGGTGTTCTTGATATAATGTAACACCATCTGTAAACATTGGCAACTGTGAGCTTGCTACACCTTGACACTTGCAAAATCGTGTGCACCTAGCAGCCTATGTGTTATTTTTTATATATGGTCAAAAAGCATAATCCCACATACATTGGGATTTTAGAACTAATGACCTTTATATTGGTCAATGCTCTCATAGCATTTCAATGAGGCATGTGGAGTGTGGTCTTGGCGCTTGGCTTGTTTAGCTTATGTGTTGACTTAGAATTGACATGTGGACTTGGAATTTGGCATATGTTAGATGATTTGGTCGATAGGCTAGACTTAGGATTAGAACAATCGAGCACACGCCCTTTTTTTTGGCAGAATTAACAAATAAAAATTTATATTTTTATTTGAAAATGTAAAAAAGCAAAAGCTAGGGTTTCAAGCTAAATAACAATAATATATTTCTTTTTGGAATGCAAGTCAAGAAGACGAAAACCATAGGATCCTTTTGATAGAAGATGAATGGGCAAAAAGTGATCAATGAAAACTTGTCAGGGCTAAATGGAAAATTTGAGGATTATAACAATGGGTGAAAGACCAAAGAAAATGAAAATTTAGCATGAAATGATGAAGACGCTTAAAAAAATTGAAAGGACATTTGAGCGCTAACATCTGGCTCCAACTGGGATGGAGAACTCCCTGTGAGGCTCGAAGAACCTAGCAGTTTTAGTGGCCTTTCCATTAGGCTCTGGAATCAATAGTCAACCATTCTTTGAACATCTTCAAAACCTGCCTTTATTCCAACAAACTAACTGCTACTGCTGAAAATCTAAAAGAAAATCACATGATCGGGAGGGGAGCTTATTTCCTACACTACCCTATTCTAACCAGATCTGCAACTTGGTCAAGTAAAGGCAGACTTCCATAACAACCATTCAAGTAGTTTCAAAACTGAAGAGATTTCGTCCATACCACTGATCAATAGATAATATATGAAATGTAACAACAGTGATAAAAACTCCTTTAGGAGACAAAACTCACCTGGAAGTGATGATGAGTTAAAGAAATCTGAAATTTTCATGTACTCTGAACCATATGACTCCATTAAGGCTGCAACCGGATCCTTGAAACCAAGATCAGAAAAATATTGATCGATGAATGCCTCACCCATGAATGTCTCTTTGCTTGAGAACTAATGATCTTCTAGTTCCCTTGTGATCAGATCTTGATTATCCGTAACAACAATCATTTCTTTAGAATGATGCTCATAAGATAATGACAAAACAAGGTTTAAATCATATTGATCATTATCAACTAGAAACATGTAATTACCTAAGCAATCATCAGTTAGCTTATGATCAAATTGGTTTGAAAAATTATCATCAACTTGCCATGCATACCTGTCCATGGGAACATATGCAAACACTGGAGAATCTGATTCCCAATCTGAGATATACTCACACTCTTGTTGTTGTTCAAGATCTACTTCATACTCATTTCTTTCTTGCTCAAAGACTGAAACATACTGACAACTTCCCTGCTCCTGTGCATGCAGATCTTTAAAGTAAACTGGATCTTGAACTCTCTTAGAAACACAGATGTTCTCCTCAATTTCTTGGGTATCTTCAAATAAACATGCTAAGGATGAAGACTTCCTTTCTAACAGGATAAGAACAAGCTATGAATGTTGTGCCATAACATAGTATACCATGGCAGTGATCTCAGTAGGCTGGATCTCCAAGGGCATGCTATGATGAATGATGTAGAACCTTCTGTTGAAGACGGACAAGAGTTCGTCTTCCCCTCTCTTCAAAGCATGAAAATCAGCGAAATACAAATCAAAAGATTTGTTCTCACCCCAGTGCTTCAAAAAAACATTTGACAACTCGATCCAAGAGCCAATAGAATCAACTCTCAAATACTTAAACCATATTGCAACATCTTTGAACAAAGTTTTGGAAAACAATCTCATTGTAACATCATCATGAACTATTTCAAACTGATCAACAAAATTTTCGAAGGCCTCCAAATGCCTCTCAGCTGTGACATGATCCTCTCCAGAAAACCAGGGAAGATATTCAAAGAAATCCAAAGGATAAGGGTTAAGGTGATATGGTAGCCTTAAAGGCTTAAACATCTTCATTATGATTCTAGTTTGAAAAGCAGTGGGCTGATCATGAGGATTAAAAAGTTGATTGGAAGGCTCGATAATAAAAGCAGAAGGTGATGTGATATGGATAGGTTTTGAAACAACTTCAATCTCCTCAAGGTTACATGGTTGATCATATTCAAGAGAGAATTGAATACAATGATCATCTTTATGAACTAGTCGAGGTAAAGATATTGAATCAACATCTACAATACAATTAGTATGCAGATCTTCTTCTTCTAAAGATGGACATATAAAAGAAGGATGATGATCATCCGAATATACAAAACATAAGATGATTCTCTTAATGTGTGAAGGGAAAATCATAAATGAGTTAATAAAGAATAACAACAGTTCTTGAAGAAGGCTCATAAACTGATACATGGTTTTACATTTTTTCCCCTTCATCTTTCTGTCAACATGATCCTCCCCATTGAAGTCTTTGAATTGTGGAGTCGCCAGGCAGATGATTACAGTCGATATCTATGTCCTTCTCTTGTCTGTCATCAAGAGTCGTATTTGTGTCGTTCTCCCAGGGAAACTATACTTCACTTTCGTCCCCGACAACAACGCCATTTTGTTATCACTCCAAGAGTATTTCCCTGACTACAAAGGGAACGAGCTTGGTAACTTAATCAGATACTCAATAATGTATAAATGAATCAAGTTGGATGACTTGATATGCTCTCATTCACTTAAAATACACATGGATACACTCAAACATAAAATCCTTTCAACTATACTTGTTCATAAAGTTTAATCAAGATGTGAATGTATGAAGAATGCTTATCATATTAGTAGAAACACACACAGGGGCATATGTGAATGACCAACTATAACAGGCAAAAATACTTATGAGATTAGTCTATCAATGAAGAGATAAGATGACAGTTATCTGTCATTAGATAAACATAGACAAATGCATAAAACATTTACTCATAAGCATGGAAAAGATAGAAGATGGAAGTCTGAACAATTTACAGTGAAAGAAGCTTTTATTTCAATATGTTTTCCAAAATGTCTCTCATACATGAATAATAGCCAAATCTCCAAAGTCGAACCCCCTTTCCTCATTGTGATCATTGGCTTTATAGCCTTTACATTGATAACTAAGATCCTATGAAGAAGGGTTGAAAAACAAAAAATAGTCTATGATTAGATCTAATTACAAAATAATAGGATCTAGAGCCTATCTTCAAGGAGTCAAACTCTATCAAGATCTATAGTCTTCGACATGTTTCTTTGTGTGTTGGAAGCTGAATATACCTTGTAGAAGCTTCATTTGATAGCTGAGAACTCATACCTCCTCTTCTTCAACCAAAAATAGAGCTCAATTAGGACATGCTTTCTTCCTCGTTGGAAAATCCCTTGTTTGTAGCGTTGTAAGTGCAAAACAGTTGACAAATGCTACAAACAGCTGAAGAAGGCAATTTGGACAGAGCTACTTGAAACTTTGGTTGAACTTTGACTTGTAGTTTGATATCTTCGATTATTTCTGAACCCAAGATGTTGCTTCCAAATACAATGATACTACTCAACATTCATATCATTACATCTTTGCTTGATTTTCCATATCACTATGTATACATATTTGAAGATTCATTGAAGGATTACCATATACATTTACACTAGTGATATATACAGGACTTTGATGTCATTTGACTGCTCGAGAGGGTCTGATACCCAAGTCTTCATATACATGCTCTTATTTCTTTAGGCAAAAACATAGTATAAGCAAGGTAAGAGTGACCGAGCTCCTGTAGAATACTCTGACTGATGTTGACTGCATAATTGCCATGGCTAGTGTTTTGATAACCATATTCCATATATGTGCTTCATTTCAACACTATGCCACTATAAAATCATCTTTAGTATCAAGGGTATTTAGATTTTCATCCAATCATCATATTTCCAACATTTTCTCTTTGTGACTTGAAAAGACAATCTTACTAGCATTCTTACATCATTGTACTGAGTAGCTAGGTCAGAGTTAAATTTATCAATATTTACATCATTTAAATCAGCTGATGTCTGGGACGCTAACAAATTTCTTGGTGTAGCAGAATATTGATAAACAAACATGCAGCCTAGGGAGCAAACCCTGCCCTTGATGAAGGATTCGAAGAGGGTGGAACACCAATTATTGTTCTCATGTTCACTGTTGCTTGTGGGTTGCTTCCAGGGTAAGAAGTAACCTCCCAAAACACAGTTGTCAATGGATTCTCAATCGGAACACCCGCTACAAACATTGACCCTTTCTCTGTGTTCCAGTATTCACCAAATGTTGCAGAGAGCTCCACTGTCGACTTGTACATGATCCTCCTGGTGCAACACTTTTATTTCCATGTTGTGGCTTGGTGTTCTTGATATAACGTAACACCATCTGTAAACATTGGCAACTATGACCTTGCTACGCCTTAACACCTACAAAATCGTGTGCACCTGGAAGGCCGTGTGTTATTTTTTATATATGGTCAAAAAGCATAATCCCACATACATTAGGATTTTAGAACTAGCGACCTTTATATATGTCGATGCTCTCATAGAATTTCAATGAAGCGTGTGGAGTGTGGTCTTGGCGCTTAGCTTGTTTAGCTTATGTGTTGACTTAGAATTGACATGTGGACTTTGAATTTGGCATATGTTAGATGATTTGGTCAATAGGCTAGACTTAGGATTAGAACACTCGAGCACACACCCTTTTTTTTGGCAAAATTAACAAATAAAAAAAAAAAAAATTTATTTGAAAATATAAACACACAAAAGCTAGGGTTTCAAGCTAAATAACACTAATTATATTTCTTTTTGGAATGCAGGTCAAGAAGATGAAGACCATAGGATCCTTTTGACAGAAGATGAATGGGCAAAAAGTGATCAATGAAAACTTGTCAGGGCTAAATGGAAAATTTGAGGATTATAACAATGGGTGAAAGACCAAAGAAAATGAAAATTTAGCATGAAATGATGAAGACGCTTAAAAAATTTTAAAGGACATTTGAGCGCTAACACACACCTCAACATAATGGAGTTGCAGAAAGGATTAACATGACATTGATTGAAAAATCAAGGAGTATGCTTAGTGGTGCCGAGTTAGGACAAGAATTTTGGGTAGAGGCAATGGGTACAACATGTTACCTAGTCAATTGATCACCTTCATTAACATTGGATGATAAAACTCCACACGAGGTATGGACTGGTAAGCAACCCTCTCTTGAACATGTCAAAGTGTTTGGTTGTGATGCTTATGTACATGTTCCAAAGGAAAATAGGAGTAAGCTGGATAATAAAGCTGAAAAGTGTATCTTTATGGGTTATAAA
>JZKD02S1793460.1:83058-100187 GCA_000966675.3 Picea glauca | reverse complement strand
ATTATAGTATAAGAAGGTATAGTTCAGAAAGACGGCCATTTTCCAGTTTGTCCGAAGGATTTTTCTATGAACATATGGTGGCACTCGATACATTTATGCATTGTGAACCTCGACACTGGAAAAGGAGTATCATTGGCATGGCCAGTATTGTGTATTTTCAATGCTTGTGCGGAAAAATCATGTCAGTTATGGTCGTGCAATGTCGCACCTCTGCACGACGAATTGTGATAAGGGATGTAATTTGGACTATATCACGGTGATTTGTTAGACATTTATTTTTTCGGATTTGCAGTAAAAGGGCGGTTATTTAGAACTATTGTCAAGTCATTGTAGAATGCCATATTCTATGAATTATCGACACATGTATTGAAAATAGACCAATTCTCTATTGTACGAGAGGCATAAATGTGTGAAAGGGTGAATATATGGCTATATCAAAACCTTTCGTCCAACCTCAAAAGTGGCCAAGTAAAAATTTGTTTTACAAACAAATTGTCTAAAGATAAGTGGATCGCAGAGGTGTGATTGCCCTAATGCCAAGAGAAAAATGTCAATCCACTAAAATGTATTTTACACATATATCGACTACCTTTTGAATAGCAATAGCCATAATAAAAAACCATCAAGTAGTGTACATATAAGAAACACATTTTCTTTGCAGTGCTTCTAGATATGTGGCATTTCCTCCTAAATTATAGAAAATCAATTTACCATAAATCAATGACCTATATTGCAAATTATGTCACTTGTCACAATCAAGGATGCAAAACTATTGGAAATGCAGAGATGTGGAAGTGTAGAATTGTGGATGAATGGAATGTGCGAGTTCTCCGCACAATGCTTAAAAATAGACCATCTTAAGTAGACAAAGGATAACTATGAACATATGGCATCACTCAATGCAGCTATGTCATTTGCACCTCGACAGTGCCAAAGTAATATCACTGGCAGAACAATACTATGTATTTTCAATGCTGGTGCAAATAATTCATGCAAGTTATTATTGTGCAGCTTTGCACTTGCTATTGTAAAACCTTCGTCCAACCTCAAAAGTGGTCAAGTAAAAATGCTTTTGACTAGCAAATTTTCCAAATACAAATAGATCATAGACCTAGGATTACCCCAAATCCAAGAGCGGGATGTCAATCTCCTAAAATTTCTTTTACACATATATCAACTACCTTTCAAATAGCAATAGCCATAATAAAAAACCATTTAGTAGTTTATATATAAGAAGCACATTTTCTTGGCACTGCTTCTAGATGCATGGCCTTTCTTCCTAAATCAAAGAAAAACAATTTACCATAGATTGGTGACCTATTTTCCAAATTATGTTTCTTGTCAAAATCATGGATGTATAACTATTGGAAATGTGGAGGTGTGAAAGTGTTGCAATGTGAGAGGATGACCCATGTGGGTTCTCCTCACAAGTCTTAAAAATAGATCGTCTTAAGTAGACCAAGTATAGTTTTTCGGATTGCACGATGATTCAAAATATATTGAGCAAATTGTTTCTCTATTTTAATTCCTTGTGAAGGATTCTACACTTTAGACGCTTGCGCTAAGAATTCATGCCACTTATGGTCTATCATTGGCATGGTTGGTTGCATAAACACTTGTCCAATTGGAATAGCAATGTCATCATCACTTTCTCATAGATGTATACTACACAGATTCGATACTTTGTCTATTTAGCACTTGGTCTATATTCAAATCGTGTGTGGAGAACTGATACGTCTGCTCTTTTCGCACTACTACAGTTCTGCATCTCGCATCATGTTGTTTGCTAGTGTGTGCTCTATGGATTTTGCAGTTACTTGGATTCATTTAGATTTGCATTTGAATTGGTGTAATGTTTAAGAAAACTAGTCCTCTATTATCAGTTGTATTGTTGCATCAAATGGTTGAATGAAATATTCTTAATGTGCATCATGTATGTGAAAAAAAAATTAGTGTCTACTTATTATTTTTCTTTTTCAAGGGTGGATTAAATTAGTTAAGAGATATTTTAGAAACTATATAGATTGAAAAAGAATAAAATATTAACAAAAACAAGCTATGTTGTTTTGAGATTTTTTTTCCCTCAGTTGCTTGATGCTATAGACATAGCTTAAGCATCATCTGAATGACATAACTGAAAGAAATCATGCTTTATATTATTTTTGTATATTTCGAAAGTTCTTGTTTATATGTTGGATCAAGAAATTGTGTTAGGCATTGCAGGTAGTGGATACAACAGATATTTCGGTTGTAAAGAAAAAAAAATCGAGAATTTACATTGTGTTTACATCTCGTTGCCATAGATTTGCATTGTTATTTGACTTGCTCGATGTGAAATACATCGAAACAATCATCGGTGTATAAAAAGAAAATAGGGAAAAGAAAGAAACATGGAATATGAATTGGAGAGGTGTGTTTTTCTATTTTTATTTATGTACTATTCATTTGGTGTTTGTTAATATTGTGTATTTCATGTGATTTTGACATAAGGGTTTATTTGTCTGTTCATTTCATTTGGTGCACTACTTTCACATGAAAATGAAATATAGCAATTGTAGGAGAACAAGAAGTGACAAGCAATACAATAGAAGAAACTCAAGAACAATGTCCCAAGTGGAGATATGTTTGTAACAATTACACAAGGAACAACCAATTTGTTGGTAAATTATATGCATATGCAACAATATATATCCATACTGCATAGTGGTGTGTATAATTCAAAGTACATAATGTTGAAATTTGGAAATCCAGGGTTTGTCAAGATTTGATGTACATAACTCCAAGGCATCTTCATATTGAATGTTTTGTGGCAGACTGAACAAATTGTCAGACGAGACTATCTAGGAATTATAGAGACCAACTAGCCTTCTGTCATATGTGAATGGACAATGTATTGAAGAAAAATTCGTGGACTTGCACTAATTGGTTGATAGTGCATTAACGAAATAATAACATACATCATTCAAATAGATAACCATTGAATTGAGAAAATACACACTGCATTGCAAAACAAAAACAGAGTTTGGATTATTTTCATTTGAAAAGAATGACCCATACAAAGGAACACTAGTATATTTCATAGAAATGTGTTATGTACTTTTCTCATTTCAATAATGGTTGCATTTCTCTATGCCTTGGATTTTGTGTTGTTAATATATGTGTGTCCTATCGGTTGACATTTATTTTTCAGAGGGAAACAAGATTTGGAAACAAGATGACCTTATTTATTTATATTTGTTAACATTATTGCTTGATGCAGTTAGTGTTATAGAGAAGAAAGAAGAGAAAGCGAGGACAATGTTGACATATGGTGCACAATATTGGTTTATTTTTCCAAATATTTCACCCTAGTACAGACTTCTAACACTATCATTTGGTACTTAGAAAGCTCAGACACGATTAGCTTGGTGGACCTCAACTCAAGCGATACTGGGAAATCAGAAAAATGTCATGTGGAATTATGAGTTTTGTGAATGTGGCTAGGTTGGATACCCACACAATTCTTGATTAGCTCTATTTGTTGATAAATTCATATTGGATGTGAATACTATGGCCCTAGCAAGTAGTATAAATAGATCAAAAGAAAACCAGAAATTGGCGTCGTGATGTTCATGTTTTCATGCTAGCTCCATGCGTCGGTGTTCATATACTGATATGTTTCAATTCAGATCTAGGTTATTTTAATGTTGTATGTAGTGGAAACGATTCGTTGTACTCTTGGTAGCATTTGCATAATGTGGGGTCATAACTATTTGTGTGTGGCGTACGTGTGTGATCTGGGCGGATCAGATTATTTGACGCCTCAATACTACAAAACATCTTGCAGCCCTTGTGTTGCATGTACAAGAGTATCGTTGTTTCTAGTCCCCTATGTGTTTCCCATGACTTCGCCTGTAATATGATATCTGCAAATATGTTGGCCTATTAAGTTGTCTTGTAAATAGTTAGATAAAGATCCTTTTGATGACAAGTTTTCTGAAAGATGGTTACATCTTGAGATAGTGAATCATTTGCATGGACGATGTCTGCAGCCTTAATACTAGCCATCAATTTACAATACTTGTCATATGGAAACTTCCGTGAAGTTAATGTCCATGTGATATTTTTTAAGTTTAGCAATGAAGTTTGTCCGTTGACCTTCTCTAAATTTTCGTTGAAGCAAGATTCTTACTGGAATATGTCCTACATAGGCTATCTGCACAAGTATGTTGTTTTATTTTTCTATTTGCTATACGTTTGTTTCTTTAAATTCATTTTGATAGACGTGAAAGCTATGAATAGTACATTACCAAGGCCAGGTTTCTTTAAGTCAAGGTGCATAGGGAATATTTGCTAGCATGTTCTTTCCAGACCTAAGTTAGTTATCTAATATGGGGAATGATCAATAGAAAGCATTAGAAATCTCATAGAGAACCAAAAAATTTACTTCGCACAAGTTCTAATTAGCTTCCATTTTTCACAAATCCAAGCAAATAAAAGTGTCATAAATGACTCAGTCATCGTGCAAATTATGTGACCTGTCAGAATCCATGATGTGGAGCCAATGCAAATACGAAGGTGTTAAAGGGAAGAACTGGGTAGTGATCAGTCCTATGAATTATCCTTGCAACTGTTGAAAATGAATTAATAGTCTCGACTGCGCATGCCATATATGTATGGAGAGAGCACATGTGCATAAAATATAGGTGAGTAGACAGCAAGGATGTAGTGCTTTTCATTGTTTGTATATTTTGGGTTCGACATCGACTACTTTTGGGGTGTTTGAGTAATTTGATACCATATAACAACACCAAAGATCCTTAGTGTTAAATATTGTACTGGTTGTTAGGATCCTGCTATGATTTCTATGTGTGCTTCTCAACTGAATAAATATATTCTTCCATGTTATACTTCTTTTACGATTGCATAGAATCATGCAATCATTGTGGTGTTGATTACTAATTGTTGATGCATTTCAATTGCGAGATCTAGCTAAAAGTGTTGTGCAAATGCATATACATATTCTAGCAGAAATGCAGAAGTTTGTTGCAGTGGATCGTGTTATGTGTCAATGTTCATATAAAAGTTTGTTACACTTGGAAAATATTTTTCATTTGTACGCAATTTTTCATTTTAATCTTTTACATATAATTAACAATTTTGCAGTGTTATGTATTGTATGGTGTGAAATGTGTTTTTGTTTGTTGCATAGTTGATGTGATTTCATGTATTCAATGTTCCAAGCAAGAGAACTTGGATGATATAGGGAAGTATTAGTTTTAGTGCATCACAAACATCCACCCAACAACAGAGTCATAGGTAAATTTATATAAGTTATTTTTCATTTTCACTTTGCGATAGCTAGGAAGACATAGATAGATTTTTATAAACACTCTCTTGTAAGAATGACAAACAAATAGTGCCAGGTTCTTATGTAATTTACAAATTTCTATGTTCAATTCAAGTGAAACATGTATACCTAGAATTGAAGCAATCAATGTTGGAGAGCCAAGTGTGATAGGAATACGTGAAACAACTATTCATGTGCATCAGGAGCAATTGGAAAGTTATGCATATAAAAATGTAGATTTTGCAGTTGGGCAAGAAATACATTGAAACTATTTTTCATGTTTCTTATTTTCTGCGATTGCTATACCATTCAATATAGTTCTGCAACTAGAAATATTGTCTCAATATAGGACTTGAACAGTGGTAAAACTAGGGAAGTATTCATTAGAGACGTGATGGTTGTTTACAACACATGTTTGATAAAGAGAATAGATCATGAAAAATCTCATGTGCTAATATAACATATGCAAATGGAATGATGACAGTTACATTGATTGTTCCTGCACACCTCGTTGAAAGACATGAGGAAAAGATTGTTCCTGGAGCTGGAATATCTATTAAAAAATTCAAAATTCTAACAAAAAGTGGCTATGAATGTGGTGATTGTGATATTTTTATATCGATACTTGAATCAAGTGTCGTCGAGACAATGTTTCCAACTTGTAAAGAATACAATTTCATACCAAACACAACAATCAAGTAATTTACAAATAATACAAACATGTATCCAATCGACATTATTGGAGTTGTTGTCACCCTTGCTAAAAAAGTTGGATCGCAGTACAGTTTTCATATAAAATATGGGAACAAAAAGGATGACAAAGAAATTGTATATTTTTCCGTTGTTGATGGTTTTTCATTTATATGATGATATATCTTAGGTGGAACTATATGGAAATTACAATTGTTTGTGTATCGACTGCAGTTGTTCGAGACATATCGACATTTCTTCGCTTCACCGAAACAACAATTGCAAACAGAGAAATTTTCCATTTTGCTTTATAAAAATATAACCAAGAGGAAAGATGCAAAAGAAAAGGTGTTATGCACAACATAGTCAACATTTATAACAAAAATCACAACAAAAGTAGTCAAAGATCTAAAAAAACTAATTTGCTCGACAAACGTTGTAAGTATAGATTGACAACTCTATCTACAAATCTCGTGTACAAGATTATTTTAAAACACACACACACACACACATATCCTAAACTATTAATCTTTGTATTGCATAAATAGGTCGAAGGTACAGTGATAGCATCAAATGCATATCCAACTCCTTTTGAACCTATCTCTGCAATTTGCAACTCTCCTGCATGTGAATCTGCTTTGATAAAAAGTGAAATGTTTGATAATGTAACATGTAATCAGAGATGCCCTTTTATATATAAAAATTTCCCAAGTGTTTTTATACGTACAATGGACAAAAATAATGTGCAATGCATCACCAGGGAAACTATATTGCACGAGTTGCTTCCTGGCTTGAAAAAATGGAATATGAAATGTATTTGTAAAAGAAAGACAAAATTATTTATATGTTGCACGATTCCCGAGTGCATGAAAAAATTACATTAAATGAAGACAGTACGGTCCTGCATGTAGGATAGAGATTGAATGAAGACAATGTCATCATGCATGTGCAATGAGTTCTATCTATTTCTTTTCTATTTCTTTGTACACATACTATAACTGTAATTTAGTTATTTGTTTTATATTGACCAAGATGCTAATGCATAATAACATATACATTGTATATACATATTTCATGTATAGTTATTAAATACCAACAATAGTGTGTGCATTGTATGCACATTTTGAGTCCAAAGTATTTTCTGGACATTGTTATCATTGCAGTGTTGTTGTGTTACATTTTTGCAATTCAATCATGTCAAAATTTTAACGAACATTGGACTAGATGTTTATATATTATTAGCCATGTTACATTGCAACATTGATATATTATTACTAGATCTAGATTGCAATTGGAACAATTTTTTCTATTTGATGCTTCCAAAATTGTCGTTGGCATGGAATTTGTAGGAAATCCTTGATGTCTTTAACAAATTTGATGTTGTTTGCTAACATGATATTCATCTTTGTTGACAGTGCCAGAACTTACCGCTATAAACAATTTTCCATTGTAATTGGACAACAAATCGCAACTGCATATGTTCTGCTTTTATATATTGATGTGCATATGTGTATTGCCCTGCTTGTTTGAATATATTTTTTGACATTTTCATTTGGTCCAAGTAAGGATAGAAAATGTAATAAAGATTTTGGATAAAAATGAACTTGGGCATTTTGATGTTTATTTATTGATTATGGCCTGGCATGGAATGATCAATGTACTTTCTATTTATTTAAGCAAGTTGGTCTGACTGAATATTTCTTCTATTTTTACAATGTCTATGATAAATGTCTCATAAATAAACACTAACGATAATATTCTAATTGGCCTATATAGTGTTATGAGGAAAATCACTCTATGGCATTGAGTAAACCACAACAGATGAAATGACATGGAGAAATAAACTCTAATACCAAGTATGTTATATAAATGAAATGCTAATAGGACAAGATCAAGAGCCTACCTCGTTCATACATTCAATGAATACCACCGTTGAGCACGCAACTCAAAGCTTTATACATGCAAATTGTCCTCAACAACCAAGATACTCAAGCATATGGTGATAATATATAATGTTATCATATGAAATAGCATAATCGATTAACATTCATAACAAATATTCCCATGGAATAATAATTCAAATATTTGCAAGATATCAATTGGACAAGAAAATAGTGTTTCTATTAAAAATGATCAACAAGAGTGTATAAGTGATAAACTTCTGTAATGGCACACATCGGAATTGAGAAACCAAGTCCTCTCCATCTCGACCTCTACCACTTCAATCCTCCACTAAATACAATCTTATATAAGGGAGACAATGAAGTTCTCCATCAAATAAGGAAGATCTTGGGGGTTGAACAATGTGTTTAGAATTTCGAGGATAAAGGGATGCAGATTCAATGTGAATTGAAATTTCTCCAGAGCATCTTTGCTCTCAAAAGTTGAATTCTCTCACCTTTTTCCAGGGTTTCGTTATGGCTCAATTTATAGCCTTCAAGTGGAACCGAAGGGTCGAGGCGGAACTTTTCCAGTATATGGAAGGTCAAGGATCATGGATGTACATGGGTTGTAATGGTGCAACCTGCATATACGCATGTTGTCTAACTGTTAGGGCGCGCATATGTGGAAAATAGGATTTTTTGGCTCAGGAAGGTACAACAAGGGAATTCACGTCTGCATAGGGAAATGGAAAGGCCATCCGAGCAAGTTGCATGGCGTGAGGTAAAATTTTCTATAATAGATGTCCCCTAATGTGTGAGGTCAGAGGGGTTTCTGCGATGGTCGAAATACATTATAATTCCCAGAAGTGGAGTAATGGAGACTAAGGTGGAAGAGTTAGTTGCTCATGAGAATATTACAATCCATAATGAATTTGTACACATGGCTGCCAATTTGAATTACACTGCAGATCCATGTGGAAATATACTAAATAATTTTTCATGGACATGAATAGGAAATACAAAGTAGACACATGCCATAGGCTTTCATAGTCACGAACAAGGCCCAGTGAAAACCACTCTCAAAAATCAATATGGAGATATATGTATACAATGGAGAACAATATAATCTCCCATGATCACTTAAGTCATATAGGTACAGGTCCAATGAATGATCTAGAAAAAACTTAGGAAATTTTCTACTATAAACTGATGCTCCATGTCTTCTACACGATCCGCCAAAGGTGCAACTCTACATCATGTGAATAGAGGAGTTGAGGTCAAACATAATGAGACTTCGTTTGATTATCGATCATAAAGGTATGTCGTTAACAAATATTTTTCTTATAAAAAGATGGAAATCCACTCAAAAACATGTGTATCTTCACTTTTTCATCCTTTATAAACCCCACTTACTTCAACAATCCCAATAACTCATTTTCATATTCTGTCATGGTCATGCTTCTCAATCTGAGTTCAAAGAACTCTTGCATTTTATTGTCATAGAAGTGATTTTAAAGACACTCCTTCTCAAAATATCACTTGAACTGCTTCCAAGTGATCTTACTCTCATTAATGTGCTCAAATTTCTTTAACCGATCTTGCCACAGATTATTTCCCATGCAAATGGTATGTGGTAATTTTGTCTTCTAGGTTAGATGAGTAGTTTTGCAACTGAAAATAATTCCTGATTCCAAGCAACTAGGCTTCAACATCATCTTCTCTTTCTCTTTGACCATCAAAGAATAGTGGCTTAAGCTTTCTCAGATCTCCTTGCAAACTATCTAATTTATGTCTTCTTCTTTGGTTTCTAACATGAGACACTTTTGGACTGCTTATGGAGTCTTCATATCCATAAAATTTTCTTGCTGATTAAGGAGGCTAATGATGTATATGAGTTCTAATAATACTTCTAGAATGACTATATCTTCTATATTTATCTCTTCTTTCATGATATATGCCTTCTTCCTCCTGTCTTGAGTCTGGTCCATTCCTTGCTTTCCTATACAACGGATTTAGTCTTTGCATCACTTGAGACTTTATTTGATTTTTTTCTCTCATCAACCTTTAATTTTCTTATTTGTAACCCTACACTTCTATTTTCAGGCTTCTCACAGTCTCTATTAATGTTTCTTGCTCCCATCTGCTCCTGTGCCCATTTGATTATGTCTTTGCATTACCAACACTGATATTTTAACCTTTGACTTCTTTATCATGACTGAAGGATCCATCTCCTTCCTCGATGTCTCAAATATTCATTCTTTTCTTGAACTAATATGTTTATATCCCTTAATTTTTCAAAATGTGCAAGCAAGCATTTTGTTAGTATTATGCATATTATAGAAATTTGTCAATTAATGTTATAGCTCCCTTTTCTACTCAATTCATGAAGAAATATATCATCATTCCACAAATTATAATATTTCAAGGTTATTCTCCTTTGAATCACCATTCCAATGACTATACTCATGCCCCAATCCAATCTCTGAGTTGAAAGATATGGATTCCTTAAAAAACTACTTTCACCCATTTTTTGTTTTTTCTCCACTGGTGTAATTTTATTGAAGTGTCAAATTATGTCAACTGCAGACGAAATTATGTTAGGAAATATATAAAATTTTGTATGATACATAGATAATATTAATTAAAAGGAATTCACAAAAACTCTCATATTTTCAAGCTAATGCTCCAGTAAAAAACTACAACAATCTGGAATCTGCAACTGTCTTTTTTCTCCCCTTTTTCCAGGCTTAGAATTTTTAGAAAAACTAGCTATCTCACAATCTTTGCACTTCTAAAAAACTTTCACTAGACAAAATTTGTTTTTCTCAATGAGTACATAAAATTTCAAGGAATTTTTTTTTCTAGTTTTGTAATCTAGGGTCACTTTTCCTCCTCTGAAAATCTCAAAAATCTTCAAAAAGTGGCCTGGAATAGTGGATTTTGGCCTGTTTCAGTATTCCCATTCCAATCCCCTTAGGATTTATTCAATTACTTCATGGGTTATTTCCATGCATGCTTTATGGATTGTCCCCAAGAGTTTCATCTGAATTTGGACCTCTGCGAATAATGTGGACCCAGATCTTTAAAAACCACTATTTTGAAATTTCTGACAAATCCACGGAGAAATGGACAATGGCCTTCTCTAACACTTTTGTAGATATCCTCTCTCTGGAAAAAAGCCTATACATTTTATCCCAATATGACTTAATTTTCTTCAGTTGTGGCCAAATAATAAAAATCGCTCCAGACTGTTTTTTTTTTTTAATTGTGGAACAATTTTTCCTACGTGCACTATGCACCCTCGATCTCAAATCAGAAGAAATATGGACCATTGAGATTCACTCCATTGGCCATTAGCGACCAATTTTCTCTTTTATCGCTCACAACACTTTCCCCAAACTATCGACCCGATCGTCGATCATCAGCCCAACTCCTCGACGACTAATTTGCACACAACTTCAAACCAACCGACCTAGCTGTCAATGATCTCCATTGATGAATGGAACTCCCTACCAATTCGTTCGATACATGACCATCAATGATCGACAATCCCCAATGATCGTCGAAAACACCCTTAATTCGGTTGACCCAACTGTTGACCATCGACCATCTCTGTTGGATTACGTGGAAACTATGATGACATGGCATGAAACATGGATGATGATGTGGCATGAAATGTCATATTGAGGCATCAACTGGGATAACATGACATGAAACATGGATGTTGACATGGCATGACACATCATCAACTTCCTTTCTCCATCAACAATCAATAGTGAAATATGCCATTTGGTCGAATTTCAACACTTCACCAAACTCGTTGATCCTTGATCCATCGACCATCGACGATATCAAAGGTTGTTTGGTCAAACTTCAGCACTTCTCAAAAATCGTCAATCCATGATCCATCGGCCATCGACAGTTCCTGTTGATGAACTTCAACACTTCACCAAACTCATCGATCCCCGATCCATCGACCATCAACGATCTCAAATGTCTTTTGGCTGAACTTCAATACTTTGACAAACTCATTGATCCCCAATACATTGGCCATCAATGGTTCCTGGATGGAGAAATTCAACACTTAGACAATTTCGGCCAAAACCCAGGTGACTTTGCGTCATTTATCTCTTAGCTAAGATGATCTTGACCATCGATTTTCTCCAACTTCCCAAACAGTTGACAATGAATACAGACTATCGATATTCGTCCTTTTCCAAACCACCGAGATGGATCTTGGTCGTTGATCTCATCACTTTTCCAAACTTTGAAACTTTATCAATTTTTAAATTTTTCAAGGATGATTCTAGGCCATTGATCTCGAGATCAGACACAATCTCGGCCGTCGATTTTCAGAACTTTTCCCCATGCTATAGTGGCCATTAAAATACAATTTTTTCTACCTTCTGAATCGAATTCATCTCTACAACTCTGCGGATTGAATCTATTAAATTTTTTAGACAATTCGAATTATTTCAAACTCGAATTTTCCCACGAATTCGGGGATCTTTCTCTCCAATTTTTCACCATTTTCCCAAATTCATGTAAACCAAAACCTGTGATAGCGAATCTACCTGATTCACACTCATTTCATCCCATACCAGTCTAGGGTTTCAACCTGAAGATTTGATACCAATTTGTAACATACCTAGCCACCAACAGGTCGAGTCACGCTACTTAAAAAAACACACTTCTAAACTGATTTTCAAATTCTGATAACGTTTAATTAATAAAGAATCACGAAAGAAACAAAATAACAACTCATGCAATAACCAAGATTCATGCTACAACATAAAAGAATGTTTAAACATGCCATGCACAACAATCACCAACAAGCATGAATATTACAAATATGAATCCCAAAGATAATAATTGATACATAGCGGAAATAAATGTACAAGCATAGAAACACATGGCATAGATCACTTATCTTTAACAAAATGATTCACTAACTAGTTGTAGACAAAGGACGTTCCACCCAACCATATACGTTGCTATTCCAAGTCTCAACAATAGGTCACCCCTGAGCCAGGGCTATGAATCCACAAGGACGGTTACAGGGTGTCACTCATCTTCCCAAACCAGTCATCACTCAATCTCTCACAGGTTTCTCAACAAAAAACAATCCAAAGTACACCAACTCTCTTCTCTCCAGCCTGCACATCCCAAGAGAATGGAATCCCTTCTCTACCACACAGTCTCTTAGGTTGTCCACATCCTTCTAAGGCTCCAATGCATCCGATCAAGAATCTCCAAGTTGGGACTCTCAGGATTCGTAGTTGTGAACAAAACTTAAAATGTTCCCATGCATCTCAAACACACAGGGATTAATTCATGGCTGTAATACACCAACAAACACTACAACCAACGAACAATGGCTTCCTTCCTCATCAATTCTCCAACGTGTCCCATCCAAGAACAACAATGAATGAGGAATGATAAATGAGAAACTATAAATGAAAGAGTGAACAGAATGAAGAGTGTGAACAATGAACAATGAGTCAACCCCCAAATATCCCAAAGATGGGTTCATATATTTAGTTGGAAATCAAGAACCACATGGCCTTCCCCAAGAAGCTTATGTAACCACTTCTCTCAATTAACACAATTATGGGTAAATAAAATATAATAAAAATCCTTAGCCCCTTAATCCCCCTCTCTCCTGGAATCATAGCCCCCTGTAATTCGTGTCCTTGTTTGTCTGGCAACCAACGATGTATTTTATTATTATTATTGATCAAAGCATTACATTTCTTAGGAACTCTGGCCTCTTTTAATTGTTTGGGATCTTTGACCTTTCATAAATTAAAGAAAATATATTATTTAAATATGGGGACTCAAAACCGAGGTATTGAAACTTTCCATCTAGCATGCTCAGTATGTGCCTCAGGGTTCATCGTCATCAATACATCCACCTCGACCTTCCAATAGTGGATGACCTCTTTCAACTTTTCCACTGGTTGATGGTACGAGCATACCACTTTTGGTGTGGTGTCCTTTGGTTGATGTTGAAATATAAAGTTCTTGATCTGGAGGAGTGCTTCCCTTTGAGCTAGATCCTATGAAGTAAATCAAAATGTTGAGAAAAATTGAGTGATTACCTGAACCCAATCTATTGTTTGTCTTCGAAGCTCTTCCTGAATGCACCAACTCCTAGGAACCATATCCATGGTATGAATGAATCGATGAACCCATTGGGTGCGAGGAATATTCTTGGTAGTCCTTTGCCTCTCACAGTAGTGAATATGCTCCTGGGGATCTTCATCGCGCTTATACTAGTTAGCCAACTCGAAGTCATAGATTGGTTGGAACCTGACTTTGAACATTTCATCCACCTACACCTAGTCATGTATGGTCACACAATGAGTTGCCCACCAATGCACAAGTGTTTTTCATACTACGACATCCATGGCATGAACCTGTCAATATTCTGAAATGATCTTCTCCATCTGTACCAAGAAGGATTCTACCGACCTTGTCCCATTAAAGAACAATGCATCGCATAGCTCAAATTCAATCTAGTATATTGCTTTAGTTATTCTTGCACACCTTTGGGTAGAAACCTCATACATATTTTGTTGCCACCTCTCTATGGCGTCTTCTGAATCTGTGTCATATGACTTCACGCTCCTTCAACCCAGTTCCCCATCCACCGTGGGATTGATATAATATTCCTTGCACCTCGTGATCTTGTAGATATTCTCAATAATCGATCTCCATGCATCCTCATCTACTAGCTCATTGTACCTATCCCCTTCATTAGGACCTAAAGGTGTGATCACATGTAGGGTGTCAGTATCAAATGAAATATGTTGCTTCTTCAAATTCAACATCACATTGTTGTTGAAGGCCCAAGAAATGCCAAGTAGGGAAGGGTAGGGATCAGAATCATCCATAACCTTTATTACTTCAAAATCATCCTTCTTCTTCACCCCTTCTATGTTAACTTCAAATTTCTCCAATCGGCCTATAGGATATATCCTGTATATATTCACCAACCACAACTAAATGGGCAACCAAACCAGGCTTAGTTTACCCTTCAATTCCCATGACTTCTTTGGGAATATGTTCACGTCAGAACCCAGATCCAACATGACCCCTTCCATTTCATAACTAATGAGTTCAGTCGTCATCTTGAACTCTCTTCTTGTGTTCTTCTTCTTACTGACCTCGCATAGATCCCTTTCTAATAAGGGGGCCGCTATAGCTCTCTTCATCCCTTCTTTTCCCATCCAAGTTGCTAACATCTGCATCAACTTTCGTACAACATCAAGATCACTTAACAATCTTAAAAAATAGTGTGAGAAATTACTTACTTGGTCCTCGGTCTTTGTTTGTCAACCCAAATCAAACAGTTTTTCTTCATGCGCAATGTGCTTCAGCTCCCCATGCACATTTTCCTTGATTTCCCTTTTTTCTTCATGTTGCAACTCCTCTCTTTTGTGTGCTTCTTCCAACAACCTCTACGTCGCATGTTGTATTTCTGCATGCACACAAGCTTCCTCCAAAGACCTCTATGTGGAATGCTGCAATTATTCACATGTGAGGCCTCTTCCAACAACCTCAACATCGCTCATTGTAATTCCTCACCGATCTAGGCCTCCTCAAGTGACCTTTGTGTCTCGTATTAGAGCTCTTCTCGTGATATTTCTTCCTCTATGGCCCTTTGTGCATCGTGCAAAAACTACTTTTGTTGAGAGACATCAAACTTGTGAGGGGGATATGTTGCCTTTCTCATTTTCCCCTCTGGCATTTGACCTGATATTTCACCATGCTCGAATTCCATTCTCATCTTTTCTCTGCCTCGAGTTATCACACGTACATCAACTTCATCATCTCTTTTTTATTATTCCCACATGAATCTGTATTCACCATATTACAATGTGACTTCTTCTCTTCCCACTTCTTGAATAAGTCAATACAATCCTTTGTGACATGCTCGAGGCTATAGCAGTATCCACAAAGAGCACGTGGTTTGGTAAAAAATATTGAAAGCTTGAGGACCTAATATTGAAGGTTTTTTTTCCCTATATAGTTTGTAGCAAGTGCTATGAAAAACCTTTATGTTAGTTAATAACCGTGGTAAAATTGAGATGTAAGATCAAGTTTGTTTTTTTAATTTCATCATTATTTTTGGAATTGAATTTCTCTATATAATGGTATAATTTTTCTTTGCAATTTTCAATTTAGGCTTTTAGTGAAACTTTTTGTTTTTGTTTTTTTATGCATGATTGTAGCTACTTGGCAAGGTGCTGTTTGGATCTTTTGACTTGGATTTCTTCCTAGATACTATTCTCGTTCCAACAAACATTGGACGACCTTCAATTTCCCTTCCACTACATGACAAGAATCGTAATGAACTTTTTACTTTGCAATATAGAGTCTTGAAATGGTTATTTTATTTACGAATTTATCCAAGATAGGCTAGTTTTATCAATATTATTTTTTTCCGTCATGGATGTAAGTATTATCTAGGTTGAAATCGTCTTTTGGTCCTCGAGTAAGACCTAAAATTGTCTCTGATTGGATAAGAACTCATTTTCCTTGGAAGTAGGCAAATAAGTTCATGGACCAAGACCCAAAGCCATCTGGCAAGAGTGGAACTATGTCCCCTTATGGACCACCAGGAGGTCATTTTAGGTGGCATGGTTTTCCTTGAATAACGGTGATAAATCAACCTGCATTTAGAGATAAAAATCATTGATAGTCGTCCTCATCAATCGAAGAGAGTCATGCTTCATATTAAAAAAATTAATTTAGTTTCAATGATACATAAACCGGTAAATTCATTGGAGTGGTTTAATTTTGTTCAGGTTCATTTTTACCATGTTACATTTGGCCAGATTTTGGTTTCTGAATCAAAAAAAATAGTTTGATTCAAGCTCCATATTTATCAAAGAATGGTGTAGGTCATGCATGATACAAGAAGTCGATGACAATTGAAGATACAAATGCAGATTAAGAAGACTAAAGATGATGTAGAGTGTAGAAGATTGAAGATGAAGACAACTCAAGACATCCAGATTGAATCACGAGTATTCATTAAGGAAAAGTATGAAGAAATAATTCATACTTGTGATATTTGATTAAATCATTGTAATATGTTAATGACGTAGGCTATGAATAAACTCTACCTATCAATTAAAGTTGAAGACAATGAAGAAAGTTATGGATGAGGATCTCATAGAATCAGTTGAGAGTTTTAAGGAGATATTCATGAAAAACAT
>JZKD02S1793460.1:52839-66258 GCA_000966675.3 Picea glauca | reverse complement strand
ATTATAGTATAAGAAGGTATTATTCAGAAAGACGACCATTTGCTAGATTGTCCGAAGGATTTTTCTATGAACATATGGTGTCACTCGATAAATTTATGCATTGTGCACGTCGACACTGGTAAAGGAATAACATTGGCATGAACAGTATTGTGTATTTTCAATGCTTGTGCGGAAAACTCATGTCAGTTATGGTCGTGCAATGTCGCACCTCTACACAACGAATTGTGATAAGGGATGTAATTTGGACTATATCACGGTGATTTGTTAGACATTGATTTTTTCAGATTTGTAGGAAAAGGCCGGTGATTTAGAACTACTGTCAAGTCAATGTAGAATGCCAGATTCTAATTATCGACACATGTATTGAAAATAGACCAATTCTCTATTGTACGAGAGGCATAAATGTGTGAAAGGGTGAAGATATGGCTATATCAAAACCTTTCATCCAACCTCAAAAGTGGCCAAGTAAAAACGTTTTTTACGAACAAATTGTCTAAAGATAAGTGGATCGCAGAGGTGTGATTTCCCTAATGCCAAGAGAAAAATGTCAATCCACTAAAATGTATTTTACACATATATCGACTACCTTTTGAATAGTAATAGCCATAATAAAAAACCATCAAGTAGTGTACATATAAGAAACGCATTTGCTTTGCAGTGCTTCTAGATGTGTGGCATTTCCTCCTAAATTATAGAAAATCAATTTACCATAAATCAATGACCTATATTGCAAATTATGTAACTTGTCACAATCAAGGATGCAAAACTATTGGAAATGCAGAGATGTGGAAGTGTAGCATTGTGGATGAATGGAATGTGTGGGTTCTCCACACAATGCTTAAAAATAGACCATCTTAAGTAGACCAAGGATAACTATGAACATATGGCAGCACTCAATGCAGCTATGTATTTTGCACCTCAGCAGTGGCAAAGGAATATCACTGGCACAACATTACTATGTATTTTCAATGCTTGTGCAAACAATTCATGCAAGTTATTATTGTGCAGTTTTGCACCTGCTATTGTAAAAACTTCGTCCAACCTCAAAAGTGGTCAAGTAAAAATGCTTTTGACTAGCAAATTGTCCAAATACAAATAGATCGCAGACCTAGGATTACCCCAAATCCAAGAGCGGGATGTCAATCTCCTAAAATTTCTTTTACACATATATCAACTACCTTTCAAATAGCAATAGCCATAGTAAAAAACCATTGAGTAGTTTATATATAAGAAGCACATTTTCTTGGCACTGCTTCTAGATGCATGGCCTTTCTTCGTAAATCAAAGAAAAACAATTTACCATAGATTGGTGACCTATTTTCCAAATTATGTTGCTTGTCAAAATCATGGATGTATAACTATTGGAAATGTGGAGGTGTGAAAGTGTTGCAATGTGAGAGGATGACCCATGTGGATTCTCCACACAAGTCTTAAAAATAGACCATCTTAAGTAGACCAAGTATAGTTTTTCGGATTGCACAGTGATTCAAAATAGATTGAGCAAATTCTTGCTCTATTTTCATTCCTTGTGCGAGATTCTACACTTTAGACGCTTGCGCTAAGAATTCATGCCACTTATGGTCTAGCATTGGCATGGTTGGTTGCATAGACACTTGTGAAATTGGAATAGCAATGTCATCATCACTTTCTCATAGGTGTATACTACACAGAGTCGATACTTTGTCTATTTAGCACTTGGTCTATATTCAAATCTTGTGTGGAGAACTGATACATCTTCTCTTTTCGCACTACTACAGTTCTGCATCTCACATCATGTTGTTTGCTAGTGTGTGCTCTATGGATTTTGCAGTTACTTGTCTTCATTTAGATTTGCATTTGCATTGGTTTAATGTTTAAGAAAACTAGTCCTCTATTATTAGTTGTATTGTTGCATCAAATGGTTGAATGAAATATTCTTAATGTGCATCATGTATGTGAAAAAAAATTAGTGTCTACTTATTATTTTTCTTTTTCAACGGTGGATTAAATTAGTTAAGAGATATTTTAGAAACTATATAGATCGAAAAAGAATAAAATATAAACAAAAACAAGCTATGTTGTTTTGAGATTTTTTTCCCTCAGTTGCTCGATGCTATAGACATAGCTTAAGCATAATCTGAATGACATAACTGAACGAAATCATGTTTTATATTACTTTTGTGTATTTAGAAAGTTCTTGTTTATATGTTGGATCAAGAAATTGTGTTAGGAATTGCAAGTAGTGGATATAGTAGATATTTTGGTTGCAAAGAAAAAAAAAATCGAGAATTTGCATTTTGTTTACATCTCATTGCCATAGATTTGCATTGTTATTTGACTTGCTCGAACTGCAATACATCGAAACAATCATCGGTGTTTAAAAAGAAAATAGGGCAAAGAAAGAAACATGGAATAGGAATTGGAGAGGTGTGTTTTTCTAATTTTATTTATGTACTATTCATTTGGTGTTCGTTAATATTGTGTATTTCATGTGATTTTGACATAAGGGTTTATTTGTTTGTTCATTGCATTTGGTGCACTACTTTCACATGAAAATGAAATATAGCAATTGTAGGAGAACAAAAAGTTACAAGCAATACAAGAGAAGAAACTCAAGAACAATGTCCCAAGTGGAGATATGTTTGTAACAATTACACAAGGAACAACCAATTTTTTGGTAAATTATATGCATATGCAACAATATATATCCATACTGCATAGTGGTGTGTATAATTCAAAGTACATAATGTTGAAATTTGGAAATCTAGGGTTTGTCAAGATTTGATGTACAAAACTCCAAGGCATCTGCATATTGAATGTTTTGTGGTAGACTGAACAAATTGTCACACGAGACTATCTGGGAATTATAGAGACCAACTAGCCTTCTGTCAGATGCGAATGGACAATGTATTGAAGAAAAAATCATGTACTTGCACTAATTGGTTGATAGTGCATTAATGAAATAATAACATACATCATTCAAATAGATAACCATTGAATTGAGAAAATACACACTGCATTGCAAAACAAAAACAAAGTTTCAATTATTTTCATTTGAAAAGAATGACCCATACAAAGGAACACTAGTATATTTCATAGAACTGTGTTATGTACTTTGCTCATTTCAATAATGGTTGCATTGCTCTATGCCATGGATTTTGTATTGTTAATATATGTGTGTCCTATCGTTTGACACTTATTTTTCAAAGGGAAACAATATTTGGAAACAAGATGACCTTATTTATTTATATTTGTTAACATTATCGCTTGATGTAGTTAGTTTTATAGAGAAGAAAGAAGAGAAAGCGAGGACAATGTTGACATATGGTGCACGATATTGGTTTATTTTTCAGATATTTCACCCTAGTACAGACTTCTAACACTATCATTTGGTACTTAGAAAGCTCAGACACGATTAGCTTGGTGGACCTCAACTCAAGCGATACCAGGAAATCAGAAAAATGTCATGTCGAATTATGAGTGTCGTGAATGTGGTTAGGTTGGATACCCACACAATGCTTGATTAGATCTATTTGTTGATAAATTCATATTGGATGTGAATACTATGGCCCTAGCAAGTAGTATAAATAGATCAAAAGAAAACCAGAAATTGGCGTTGTGATGTTCATGTTTTCATGCTAGCTCCATGCGTCGGTGTTCATATACTGATATGTTTCAATTCAGATCTAGGTTATTTTAATGTTGTATGTAGTGGAAACGATTCGTTGTACTCTTGGTAGAATTTGCATAATGTGGGGTCATAACTATTTGTGTGTGTCATACGTGTGTGATCTGGCTGGATCAGATTATTTGATGCCTCAATACTACAAAACATCTTGCAGCCCTTGTGTTGCATGTACAAGAGTATCGTTGTTTCTAGTCTCCTATGTGTTTCCCATGACTTCGCCTGTAATATGATATCTGCAAATATGTTGGCCTATTAAGTTGTCTTGTAAATGGTTAGTTAAAGATCCTTTTGATGAAAATCTTTTTGAAAGATGGTTACATCTTGAGTTAGTGAATCATTTGCATGGACGATGTCTGCAGCTTTAATACTAGCCATCAATTTACAATACTTGTCATATGGAAACTTCCGCGAAGTTAATGTCCATGTCATATTTTTTAAGTTTAGCAATGAAGTTTGTCCGTGGACCTTCTCTAAAGTTTCGTTGAAGTGAGATTCTTACTGGAATATGTCCTACATAGGCTATCTGCACAAGTATGTTGTTTTATTTTTCTATCTGCTATATGTTTGTTTCTTTAAATTCATTTTGATAGACATGAAAGCTATGAATAGTACATTACGAAGGTCGGGTTGCTTTAAGTCCAGGTGCATAGGGAATATTTACTAGCATGTTATTTCCAGACCTAAGTTTGTTATGGAATACGGGGAATGATCAATAGAAAGCATTAGAAAGCTCATAGAGAACCACAAAATTTACTTCGCACAAGTTCTAATTAGCTTCCATTTTTCACAAATCTAAGCAAATCAAAGTGTCATAAATGACTCAGTCATCGTGGAAATTATGTGACCTGTCAGAATCCATGATGTGGAGCCAATGCAACTACAAAGGTGTTAAAGGGAAGAACTGGGTAGCGATCAGTCCTATGAATTATCCTTGCAACTGTTGAAAAGGAATTAGTAGTCTCGACTACGCGGGCCATATATGTATGGAGAGAGCACATGTGCATAAAATATAGGTGAGTAGACTGCATGGATGTAGTTCTTTTCATTGTTTGTATATTTTGGGTTCAACATCGACTACTTTTGGGGTGTTTGAGTAATTTGATACCATATAACAGCACCAAAGATCCTCAGTGTTAAATATTGTACTGGCTGTTAGGATCCTGTTATGCTTTCTGTGTGTGCTTCTCAACTGCCTAAATATATTCTTCCATGTTATACTTCTTTTACAGTTGCATAGGATCATGTAATCATTGTGGTGTTGATTACTAATTGTTGATGCATTTCAATTGTGAGCTCTAGCTCAAAGTGTTGTGCAAATGCATATACATTGATGCAGGAGCATCAACGACTCCATCTTCCGAGCGCGTGTGGAGAAAGAAGATGACAGCTGGACAAGCCAGCAAATTTCGGATTTTGAATTTTACCTTAGTATTGTTGCGCCGCCGTTTAAATAAAGGCATTCAAAGTGAGCGCATTTGTAATATAATGTAGATAAGAATGCATTTAACGATCTTAAATGCTGGTAGATAGGGTTAGCTGTAGATTAGACAGTTTCATCTTCCAAGAGGGAAAACGAATATAGGCACCCTCCGTTGTATTGTAGAAAGATATATTATGCACATTCTGTATTATTCAGCATTGGAAGAGCAAGAAGAGAGCAGAGGAGAGAGTTGTGAAAAACCCCATGTACAGATATTGAATTAATAGGAAAGACTTTGATTCAATTCCATGGATGTGTTTGAGCTCTGTGTGTTGTTGATATTATGCCTTTGCATGTTTGCTTCCTTTTATGCTTATCTGTTATATGCTGCATATGTGATTGCTTCTCAGGTTCGTAACCTGAGGGAATGAGTTTCAATTGTTTCTCTGCTTAAGCCAGGAGATTCCTGCATCGAGTGCAGTCGAATACTTCCGCATAGAGTGCGTGGAGGAGGCTAAGTAGTTGAACTTTTGTTCTCTTTTGCTTTGAGTCGTTTCGGGTTGTTCGAACCTTGCAGGTGAGTGCAGGTTGGACGTGAAGTATCAGTAGCAATTATGAGAAGGAAGGGGTCGAGGCTGTTGTGAGCGTGAATGCACAGGACCCGAGTGACTTCAACACTTGGAGAGTGGTTGAAGGCCGAGCACAGGGAGCGTGTTCGAGAAATCTTTGAAGAAATCTGAGTTAGTGAAAGCTCAGGAGGGATAACTCCTTGTTTCATTGTGGGAACAGACCCCAGGAAGGTTCATACAAGATGAAGGTGGCGAAGAACGGATTCATTCATAGAGGAAGAGAATCGACGACCTTGTTTTGAGGTTGAGAAGTCGCAAAGCACCGTTGATCGTTGGATCACCGAGGAGTTGCGAGGAGGTTAACTCAAAGGTGTTGGGAGGAAGCCATTTGTCGTCGCATATCAGCATATCGGGGTTGGAGAGTGCGAGCGTTGCATGCATGTCGAATTCGCGAATAGGGATTTCCCGACTTAGCAGGAGCCGTCGATCGTTGAAGGGACAGGTGGCACGAATCCGAAGTTTCGGAGTTTCGGCAGTCAGGATTTCCAATAGCAAGGAAACTTTGCATCGTGGATTCGCGATCTGTGAAATTTCGAGATTGACGTGTCGGTGTGGGACCCCAGGGAGTAAGTGGAGTACAGGTGGCATTGAGCCAAGAGATCGACATTTCGGTACTCGGGGTTTTGAAAACGCAAAGCCTTGACATCGCGAGTCGCGATATCCCGATAAGGGAAAGGCCGATAGCCGAAGTATTGACCGTCGACCATCGGGGTTCGGGGTTCGGCGGTTGAGTGACTGAGAACAGGGTCATGAACCTCGCGATATCGCGAGACCTGATCTCCCAATTTCTGAAGGGAGAATCGCCGATAGAAGTTCTGTGGGTAAGAAATTCCCGAGAGGAATAGGAGGGCTAGGACCCTTCGGGCCGAGGTTTGTGGAGGTCCTGGTGGAGGGACCGTCCACTGAGGGGCAGGTTGCGTCAGGGTGGTATCAGAGCTATTAGATCTTATCTGTATATTGCAGACGAGAGAAGAGCAGGAGGAGAAGGAAAGCACTCTGATACTCACGATTTGCGTCAAGGTGGTATCAGAGCGGGAGTATCTTTGCTTTCTGAAGCGGAGATAGAAGAGAAATAATGCCGCCCAAGAGAGAAAGGCAGTCACCTGATCGTGAGGACAGGGATGCCCGAAGAAGGGGTAGGCAGGCAGGGAATCCAGAAATGGAGCATCAAATACGAGATCTCAGGGCGAGACTCGAAGATATGGAGGCCACCTAGAGGCGTGGAGCGGGTGCAGCAGAGTTCAGCGATCCTGAGGTTGAAGAGGAAGCTGGACACGACCAAGAAGAGGTCGCCGCAGAAGATGCCTCGACAGAGAGGTTAATCAAAGCCATTTAGAGGATGAGCTTGAAGACGAAGATGGATATTCCCGTCTATGAGGGAAATCTAAACGTAGAGGAGCTGTTGGATTGGATCCGAGTGCTCGACACCTACTTCGACTATGAAGACATCGAAGAGGACAAGAAGGTGAGACATGCTGTCACCAAGCTGAAGGGACATGCAGCCTTATGGTGGGACGAGCTGCAGGCAGATAGGCATTCCAAAGGCAAACAAAAGATCAAAAGATGGGATTGGATGATCGCCAAGTTGAAGGAGAAGTTCATTCCGAGGGATTACCAGATCACCCTATTCAGGCGCATGCAGAACCTGAGGCAGAAGTTGATGACGGTGAAAGAGTACACCGAGGAGTTCTACAGGCTCAACATTCGAGCTGGTCATCGAGAAAGTGATGACGAGAAGGTAGCGAGATACCTGAATGGTCTCAGGTATGACATTCAGGATGAATTGAGCATGGTTACCATCCGCACAGTTGAGGATGCGTACCAGATGGCTTTGAAAGCTGAGGAGAAGCTGAGCCGCAAGTAGGGCCAGCGAGGGCGAGGCAGAAGCCAGCCACGAGGTAAAGTTGTTGCCCAAGAAAGAAATCAAAAGCCCAAGGAGGATTGGAAGAAACCTCAGGGAAAGGCTGAAAGAGGTGGGACCTCACAGCAGGGGCAGCAAAATTTTGAGCCGAGGAGACAGCAAGAGGATCGACAAGGGGGATATGCTGATGCAAATACATTTCCTCGTACCCGAGGTAGAGGAAGAGGTCGAGGAGGAGTTATCACATGTTTCACGTGTGGTAAAGATGGACATAAAGCCGTGGACTCTCCATATAGGAAAATGGACAGAGGAGGAACTCACATCACTGAGGCGCAGAGGCGTGATGCTGAGTCGGAAGATGTGGATAGCGGAAGGTCGCTTGGGACGCATAAGATTATTTTGACACCTGAGAAAGAGGTGGAAAGCTCAGTGCAGAGAAGCAGACTGTTCAGGACCGCTTGCACAGCTAAGGACAGAAAATGCAAAGTCATCATCGACAGCGGGAGCACTGATAATCTCGTTGTAGCTGAGATGGTCAAAAAGCTAGAACTGGAGACAACTAAGCACCCGAGTCCATATAAGGTCTCATGGTTACAAAAAGGACACCGGGTAAGTGTCACTAAACAGTGCTTAGTTAAATTTAAAATCGGGAATTATCATGACGATATTTTATGTGACGTCATCCCCATGGATGTATGCCACATACTGCTGGGTAGACCGTGGCAGTATGATAGAAATTTTGTTCATGATGGTAGGATGAACACATACACCTTGGAGAAGGATGGGAAACTCCATAGGTTGCTTCCGATAAAGGATAAGGAAGTGAAGCCGGAAGTGAGTAGCGCGATACTTCTCATGAGTGGGAAAGAGCTTCTCACAGAGCTGGAGAAGGATGAGAATCCACAATTCTTTGTTGTCAGGAAGCCGAGAATTATCCTGACAAGCACAAGAGTGGATGACTTGCCAGAGGAGATTCAGGAACTGCTTGGAGAGTTCGATGACATCATCGTAGACGAACTACCTCGTTCGTTGCCACCGATGAGGAGTGTGAGTCACCACATTGACCTCATACCTGGAGCAAGTTTGCCAAATAAGGTAGCATACAGGTTGACACCTCAAGAGAATGAGGAAGTCAAAAGGCAGGTACAGGATCTGCAGGATAAGGGACTAGTCAGGGAGAGTCTAAGTCCGTGTGCTGTTCCGATAGTACTGAGTCCAAAGAAGGATGGAGGCTGGAGAATGTGTACAGACTCCAGGGCTATAAATAAGATTACCATCAGGTACAGGTTTCCATTGCCGAGGATGGACGACTTGATGGATTTCCTAAGTGGGGTGAATTATTTTTCGAAGATAGATCTCAAGAGCGGATACCATCAGATCTGGATGAGAGAGGGAGATGAATGGAAGACAACGTTCAAGACAAACGAGGGTTTGTACGAATGGCTGGTCATGCCGTTTGGGTTGACCAATGCACCCAACACTTTCATACGGCTGTTGAATGAAGTCCTGCGGGAATTCATTGGCAAATTTGTGGTGGTGTACCTGGACGATATACTGATTTTCAGTAAAACCAGGGAAGAACACTTAAGGCATTTGGCCATAGTGATGAAAATACTGCAGGAGGAGAAACTGCTGATAAATTTGAAGAAGTGCTCATTCATGCAAACATAACTCATATATTTGGGTTTTGTAATCTCGGCGAATGAACTAAAGATGGATCCTGAGAAGGTTGAAGTAATCAGGAGTTGGCCATCGCCGAGGAATGTTTTTGAGGTATGGAGCTTCCATGGTTTGGCAAGCTTCTACAGGAAATTCATTCGAAACTTCAGTGGAATAAGTGCTGCAATGATGGACACTGTGAAAAATCGGCATAAAAATTTTCAGTGGACAACTGAGGCTGAGAGAAGCTTCAATCTGTTGAAGCGGAAGATAACTGAGCAGCCATTGTTGGTGCTGCCAGATTTTCGGAAAACCTTCCAGGTGAAATGTGATGCTAGTGGGTATGCTGTTGGAGGGGTTTTGAGTCAGGATGACAGGCCTGTAGCATATTACAGCGAGAAGCTGGATGATGCTAAGCTGAAATACTCCACATATGATAAAGAGTTCTATGCCATCATACAGGCATTGAAAAAGTGGAGGCATTACTTGATACCCAAGGAATTCATTTTGTATAGCGATAACCACGCATTGCAGTTCGTAAGTCAGCAGGAGAAGTTGAATCAGAAGCATGCGAAGTGGGTGGAATACATGCAGAATTTCACATTTGTGATCAAGCACATTTCAGGGACTGCGAACAAGGTGGCTGATGCCTTGAGCAGGAAGTGCTTACTGCTGCAAGAGTTCAAAGTCAAAACCTTGGGTTTTGAAAACCTGAAGGACATGTATGCAGATGACGTTGATTTCGGTGAAGCATATGAGGCAGCCGAGAATCCGGTGCTCAGGGATAGGAGTCCGTGGATTGACTACCTGATCCAGGATGGATTGCTTTTCAAGGGCAATCAATTGTGCATTCCAATTTGCTCTATGAGAGAGAATTTGGTAAGGGAGAAGCACAGTGGAGGTTTAGCAGGTCATTTTGGACACGAAAAAACATTCGCCAAGTTGAGAGAATCATATTTTTGGCCAGGTATGCGCACAGATGTTAAACGCTTTGTTGACCGATGCAGAATTTGTCAACATGCGAAGGGCCGAAAACATAACACAGGGTTCTATCAGTCGTTACCCATACCTGAGAGGCCATGGGAAGCAATCAGCATGGATTTTGTGTTGGGTTTACAGAGAACACAACGAGGAGTTGATTCCATCTTTGTTGTGGTAGACAGATTCTCGAAGATGGCACATTTCATTCCGTGTCATAAGACTAGCGATGCGACCCACATCGCAAACTTATTTTTCAAAGAGATTGTACGACTACATGGATTGCCGAGGAGCATAGTCTCGGATCGGGACACGAAGTTCATAGGTCATTTCTGGAGGACACTATGGAAGAAGTTGGGAACGGATTTGGTGTTCAGTTCTACATACCATCTGCAGACAGATGGGAAGACCGAAGTAGTCAACAAAAACTTGGGAGATCTGTTGAGAAGCCTGGTGACGGAGCATCACAACAGTTGGGACCAGATCCTACCACAGGCAGAATTTGCGTACAACGATTCGGTGAATCGGAGTACAGGTAAGAGCCCGTTCCAAATTTTGTATGGGACACAGTCGAGAGGAGTTTCTGAGCTCAGGGATCCAGAACAGGCTGAGACTAGTAGTGCCAGGGTTGAAGAATTCGCTGAGGTGATGAAAGAAATTCACACGGAGGTGAAGCAGCGACTGCAGAAGTCGAATCAAGAGTATAAGCGCAGAGCCGACCAGAGAAAGAGGCAGCTTCAGTTCGAAGTTGGGGATATGGTTTTGGCGCACTTGAGGAAGGAAAGGTTCCCAAGGGGAACATATAACAAGCTCAAGATGAAGAAAATTGGACTGTGCCGAATCCTGAGGAAATTTGGCGAGAATGCATATGAGCTTGAGCTGCCGGAGGGTATCGGGATATCTCCGATTTTTAACATTTCAGATTTATACCTCTACAGAGCTGAAGAAGTAGGCACTGGAACCAAGGAACCAGTGTTACATTGGCAGAAGCAGTTTCCAGTTGCACAGAAGCCTGAAATGGAGTGCATACTGGACAAGAGAATAGGCAGGAAGACCAGGAGGAAGCAATATTTTGAGTACCTGGTGAAGTGGAAGGACCACCCAGTAGAGGATGCCAGCTGGGAGACAGAAGCAGTAATTTTGAAGCATGGGAAGACTGTACAGAAGCTCATGGACAGGAGCCCATGAAACCTTTTTTGAGCCGAGGAGTATGATGCAGGAGCATCAACGACTCCATCTTCCGAGTGCGTGTGGAGAAAGAAGATGACAGCTGGACAAGCCAGCAAATTTCGGATTTTGAATTTTACCTTAGTATTGTTGCGCCGCCGTTTAACTAAAGGCATTCAAAGTGAGCGCATTTGTAATATAATGTAGATAAGAATGCATTTAACAGTCTTAAATGCTGGTAGATAGGGTTAGCTGTAGATTAGACAGTTTCATATTCCAAGAGGGAAAACGAATATAGGCACCCTCTGTTGTATTGTAGAAAGATATATTATGCACATTCTGTATTATTCAGCATTGGAAGAGCAAGAAGAGAGCAGAGGAGAGAGTTGTGAAAAACCCCATGTACAGATATTGAATTAATAGGAAAGACTTTGATTCAATTCCATGGATGTGTTTGAGCTCTGTGTGTTGTTGATATTATGCCTTTGCATGTTTGCTTCCTTTTATGCTTATCTGTTATATGTTGCATATGTGATTGCGTATCAGGTTCGTAACCTGAGGGAATGAGTTTCAATTGTTTCTCTTCTTAAGCCAGGAGATTCCTACATCAAGTGCAGTAGAATACTTCCGCATAGAGTGCGTGGAGGAGGCTAAGTAGTTGAACTTTTGTTCTCTTTTGCTTTGAGTCGTTTCGGGTTGTTCGAACCTTGCAGGTGAGTGCAGGTTGGATGTGAAGTCTCAGTAGCAAGTCTGAGAAGGAAGGGGTCAAGGCTGTTGTGAGCGTGAATGCACAGGACCCGGGTGACTTCAACACTTGGAGAGTGGTTGAAGGCCGAGCACAGGGAGCGTGTTCGAGAAATCTTTGAAGAAATCTGAGTTAGTGAAAGATCAAGAGGGATAACTCCTTGTTTCATTGTGGGAACAGACCCCAGGAAGGTTCATACAAGATGAAGGTGGTGAAGAACGAATTCATTCATAGAGGAAGAGAATCGACGACCTTGTTTTGAGGTTGAGAAGTCGCAAAGCACTGTTGATCGTTGGATCACTGAGGAGTTGCGAGGAGGTTAAATCGCAGGTGTTGGGAGGAAACCATTTGCCGTCGCATATCGGCATATCGGGGTTGGAGAGTGCGAGCGTTGCATGCACGTCGAAGTCGCGAATAGGGATTTCCCGACTTAGCAGGAGCCGTCGATCGTTGAAGGATCAAGTAGCACGAATCCGAAGTTTCGGAGTTTCGGCAGTCGGGATTTCCAACAACAAAGAAACTTTGCGTCGTGGATTCGCGATCTGCGAAATTCCGAGATTGACGTGTCGGTGTGGGACCCCAGGGAGTAAGTGGAGTACAGGTGGCATTGAGCCAAGAGATCGGCGTTTCGGTACTCGGGGTTTTGAAAATGCAAAGCCTTGACATCACGAGTCACGATATCCCGATAAGGGAAAGGCCGATAGCCGAAGTATTGACCGTCGACCATCGGGGTTCGATGGTTGAGTGACTGAGAATAGGGTCATGAACCTCGCGATATCGCGAGACCCGATCTCCCGATTTCCGAAGGGAGAATCACTGGTAGAAGTTCTGTGGGTAAGAAATTCCCGAGAGGAATAGGAGGGCTAGGACCCTTCGGGCTGAGGTTTGTGGAGGTCCTGGTGGAGCGACTGTCCACTGAGGGGCAAGTTTCGTCATACATATTCTAGCAGAAATGCAGAAGTTTGTTGTAGTGGATCGTGTTATGTGTCAATGTTCATAACAAAGTTTGTTACACTTGGAAAATATTTTTCATTTGTATGCAATTTTTCATTTTAATCTTTTACATATAATTAACAATTTTGCAGTGTTATGTATTGTATGGTGTGAAATGTGTTTTTGTTTGTTGCATAGTTGATGTGATTTCATGTATTCAATGTTCCAACCAAGAGAAGTTGGACGATATAGGGAAGTATTAGTTTTAGTGCATCACAAACATCCACCCAACAACAGAGTCATAGGTAAATTTATATAAGTTATTTTTCATTTTCACTTTGCGATAGCTAGGAAGACATA
>JZKD02S1793460.1:27291-41773 GCA_000966675.3 Picea glauca | reverse complement strand
AGAGAAACTTCCTAAGTCAATCCAGGATTGTCTTTCATATAGCACGATATAGAGAAAGCTTCTTCTCCACGTGCATTGTCCGCCTGCATTCACCATGCCAATCTCACTATCATTTGTATTCCAATTCTGAATTAGAATCAGTAATCAATAAATGCATAACTTATTTGATTTGATATAAAAGGTTACTTAAAATTGAAAATTTTACATGGAAACTAAATTATGAAAGGCATCAATTGAAAATTTTACATGAAAACTAAATTATGCCAATCTCACTATCATTTGTATTCCAATTCTAAATTAGAATCAGTAATCAATAAATGCATAACTTATTTGAATTGATATAAAAGGTTACTTAAAATTGAAAATTTTACATGGAAACTAAATTATGAAAGGCATCAATTGAAATTTTTACATGAAAACTAAATTATGAAAAGACAGATTTATTTGATCTGGCCTTGTCTTGAATTATGAGTAATTAGTAATCGATGATTAACGATCTGTTTTAATGGTGCAGCAAGGATGGGTGTGATGTTCGCGAGTATTTTGCATGGTCTCTGTTGGCTGGGCGGCGGGTTACACTTCCAGCTTTGGGCTCTACTTTGTTGACTACAAACACAACCTCACCAGACATCCCAAAGCTTCTGTCCAATGGTTCAAATGCTTTCTCACCAGATAGATGACCTATTTATTATTAAACGTTTCCTTTCCTTTACTGCCTTATTTACATCGACATTCATACGTTTACCTATTTATTTATTAAATTTGGTTCGGCAATAAATGCCACCTCACGGGCATATTTGAGTTGTAATGTTAGACAAAATCTTGGTGGTGTAGCCATGAACAATAAATTGTTTATTCTGTTTGCAGTGGATATCGTGAATCTCATTTCATTTCCATATGTATGCTTTTAGGGTAACTGATTGGACTGTCATTTAATGTTGATTGGACTCTCATTTAATGTCATTTCATTTCACACTTTGGATTGGATAACACAATCATATATTTTTCAACGCTACATCTCATCCGTGATCCCACCCAGCCGTATAAACGAAAGCAATAATATGATTTGTTTGATTTTCTTTTCATGGGATGGTGTCTTGCTTTTGTCATATCGTTTCCCTGTACACAGCGTCACACTTGGACTCTTGGAGGTCATATCTTTGTACACATCGTCACACTTGGGCTCTTGGAGAGCGGTAACCAAGACCAACACCAAACAAATTACTATTGCAGGTAAACGACGAAATAAGACATTGCATTTCACTATATTTACTATTTTCCCATTTCTGAATGTACATGTACCATAGCCTTCAACCAGAAAATACTTTATGTAGCTTACAGTCTTACCTTACAGCATAGCATTGTTACAGTAGAAAAAATGGGGAGAATATGATGAATTAAATCAAAATTCCTGGGTGTCTTAAGATTTTATAATAACTTTGTGTTTCCCTCTATCCAAAGTGTTTTGATTGACTAAATGATTGTATTGAGTGATTGAGAATGAATAAATATGATTGTATTGACTGATTGAACAATGTCATATGGCCCGGCATATATATTAACATATATTCAGATCCATCCATCTTCAGCCTGGACCTTATATTAAGGTTTTGAATTTCTGTCAACATATATGGATCTATGAAGTAGTATTTGTGCATTCAACTAAACAAAATCAAAATTTTGAAATTTTAAGATATCTTTAAGATAAGGAAATAAAATTGGATGTGACACGAAGAAATAATGAACCTACTCATATATAGTGTCTTGTCTAAATAAGTTGATGTAGATTCTTGCTTCCAGTCTTGGCAGATTTGTGTGCCAACCATATTCGCACTCGCTTTGTGTGCCAACCATATTCGCACTTGCTTCCAGAATTTGTGGCAGATTTGTGTGCCAACCATAGTCGCACTTATTTCCAGTCTTTGTTGATGCGCACTCGCTCCTTTGTTGATGCGCACTCCAATCGTTTTATATTCTCCATGGAAATCGTGGCTAACACTTCAAATGCACGCGGAGGGGAGGCTGGAGGTTGAAACGCTTCACTTCACATCCACGCGGCCATAAACATCTGCAGTGGTAAAAAAATGACTGCGCGTAAAACTTTTTAATTGGCATCCAACGCCCACGCGGCCATACCTATCCGCCCCGAACAATAATTTAGTAAATCATGGCCAGCTTAACAGATTATCTCTTAATCATTGAACGTGGCAATCTGGTAGTGAGTAAGTAATTTTTTAATCTTATTTAGTAAATGTGAAAAAGTAATCACATAAACGTACGTCTTTATAAATGAGCGGAAGTTAATTTATCAAAATCTCATCCATTGATTAGTTAATTTATCAAAATCTCATCCATTGATTGGAAAGGACGAGGAAGAATATGCCAGCATCTTCAATTGCCAACCCTAAGATTGAAATTTATGATTGAAAGGTTGATTAATCCACCGATTCCAATAAGGGGGACGCCTATCGACGTAACTACCATCATATCATCTGTAAAGAATGTGGTCCTCTTTTTCACTTTATATGCTCATGGGTGCTTGAATGGGAGGGAGTACGTGATGAACCTAGTGCTTCTTCCTATTAATCTTTCTCAGGCCACCCAACAAATATTCAAGGGCGTATGTCTTCCATAAGAATCATTCATTCAGATGGGGCCTCAAGATGCCTTATTGTTTTCATTTTCATTTTGCCTCAGGATGCCTTATTGTTTTCATTTTCATTTTATATTGTTGATATTTCTATATTACATAGAACACATATGAATTCTAATACATGATGATTCACAACCTATGAATTCTAATACATGATGATCACAACCTATAGTTTATTGTAGTTTTAAAATAAATAAATATTTCACATGAAGTGTTGATTCTTAGTGCTATAAAGTGAACTCAATCTATACAACATCCTAAATTTCAATAGATATTTTCATTGGTTTAGTTAACAAAAATGGCCAAATTGTCAAGACAAACAAGTCTATGCTTACAACATAGCCATGTGATTACATTGATATAAATTGGACATGAAACAAAAACTCTAAAAATGGCTAAAGTCTTTTACAGTTGTCAAGACAAGCAAGCCTGTGTTTACAACATTAAACATAGCCATGTAATCACATTGATACAAATTGGACATGAAACAAATAAATAAGAAAATGTTAAACGTTCAGCTAAGGAGGAAAAGAAGAACCAATTTTTCACTTGTACACATAGCATAATGCCTCGTTATCAATGCAGTGACTCACATACAAGATGAATAGAATGGGCACACTATGGTAGTCGCAAAAACTCCATGAGTAAAAGCCTTAGATGAAACGATACCAACAAAGTAGCCATCCAGAGACAATACCAATTGATGTAGCACGTGGATGCAATGATAGGAGACACAACCAGGTAATAAAGGATTTAAATGCTAATTTTTTTTATAAGCCATATTGTATGGCAGTGACAGTAGGAATAAGGTTTAAGAGAGGCATAGGGAAGGACATATAGGAGGGTGACCGAAGAAACCAAAGAAAGTGATTGGGAGGAACATGAACACAAAGAAGAATGACAACCAATAGATGGATGACATAAGGATGAAGGTAGATGGTTGATTGATGGATGGACAACAATCAATACATGGTCATATAACACATAAACTATGAATTGTTACATCGATACATAAACTAAAAAAAAAAAAGGATTTCCTTTATGATGGAAAAATAATACACCCCGCAATAAAGTAATAAATGTTGTATAGGATAGTCAAATTTAAAATGCTTAGATTCCACAATGCATATCCCAACCTATACAACATTAGGATGCATATTGTTTGCTCTTATAATAAATTTTAGTTATTAAAATTATAATGTCAAGTTGATACTATAAGAAAAGATGGGTAATTTAAGCATATTATAGGATTGGTAAATAATAATTTTATAGTTAAAATTAAAAATATATATATTATAAAATGTTAATGAAAAGCCATTAACCAAACAATTTATAACACATAAACTGTGAATTGTTACATCGATACATACACTTTAAAAAAGGATTTTTTTATGATGGAAAAACAATACACCCTGCAACAGAGTTTGTATAGGATCGTCAAATTTAAAATGCTTTGGATTCCACAATGCATATCCCAACCTATACAATATTAGGGTACATATTGTTTGCCCTTATAATAAATTTTGGTTATTAAAATTATAGTGTGAAGTTGATTCTATAAGAAGAAATCAATGATTTAAGCATATTATAAGATTGACAAATGATAATTTTATCCTTAAAATTAAAATTATATATATTATAAAATGTTAATGAAAAATCATTAACCAAACAATTTATAACACATAAACTATGAATTGTTACATTGATACATATACTAAATTTTTTTTTTTTTTATGATGAACAACCTTGAGTCCAAGACTATATCCCGGGCACATCCTCCTCCCAGACCCAAATGGCAGGAGTTCGTAATCTCTGCCCATCACGTCCACCGTGCTCCCTTTAAATCTCTCTGGTCGAAACTCGTTGGGATTCTCCCATGACTGGTCGTCTCGGCGAATACTCCACACGTTGACAAACACCCTAGTGTTCGCAGGAATGTCGTATCCAGCGATCCTGCAACGCTGAGTGGAGAGATGGGGCACGAACAAAGGAGCACCGGGTGGAGCCTCATTGTCTCCTTCACTATCCACTTCACATACTCCATCCCACCCATGTCCTTCTCTTCCACCCACCGCTCTCTAGCCACCACTCTGTCCAGTTCTTTCGTGGCTCTTTCCAACATCTCCGTCTTTTTCAGGAGCTCTGACAGCCCCCACTCCACCATCGTCGCAGAGGTCTCGGTGCCGCCTGCTATGATGTCCTGCACACAAACAATTCAAACGGTTCATAGAACTAAAAAAGATTGGTAACACCATGAAAGAGCACGGAGATGGGAAAAGTTGTAAGTGCATGCCATAGTGAATACTTTGACTTTGATTCGACTCAGATTCAGCTGCTGTTCATCGGCCTGCTTCAGCAGAACGTCCACCATATCCTTGGCTACATAATTCTGCACGCCCTTCGTCCGCCTGTCATCATCTTGAACTCTCTTCTTGTGTGCTTCTTCTTACTGACCTTGCATAGATCCCTTTGTAACAAGGGGGCTGATATATCTCTTTTCATCCCTTCTTTTCCCATCCAAGTTGCTAACATCTGCATCAACTTTCGTACAACATCAAGATCACTTAACAATCTTAAAAAATAGTGCGAGAAGCTACTTACTTGGTCCTCGGTCTTTGTTTGTCAACCCAACTCGCACATTTCTTCTTCGTGCGCAATGCGCTTCAGCTCCTCATGCACATTTTCCTCTCCTCTTTTTTGTGTGCTTCTTCCAACAACCTCTACGTTGCACGTTGTATTTCTGCATGCACACAAGCTTCCTCCAAAGACCTCTATGTGGAATGCTGCAATTATTCACATGTGAGGCCTCTTCCAACAACCTCAGCATTGCTCATTGTAATTCCTCACCGATCTAGGCCTCCTCAAGTGACCTTTGTGCCATGTATTAGAGCTCTTCTCTCGCACATCGTGCAAAAACTACTTTTGTTGAGAGACATCAAACTTCGGAGGGAGATACGTTTCCTTTCTCATTTTCCCCTATGGCATTTGCCCTGATATTTCACCATGCTCGAATTCCATTCTCATCTTTTCTCTGCCTCGAGTTATCACAAATACATCAACTTCGTCATCTTTTTTTTTATTCCCACATGGATCTGTAGTCACCATATTACAATGTGCTTTCTTCTCTTCCCACATCTTCAATAAGTCAAAACAATCCTTTGTGACATGCTCGAGACTATAGCAGTATACACAAAGAGCACGTGGTTTGGTAAAAAATATTGAAAGCTTGAGGACCTAATATTGAAGGTTTTTTGTTCCTATATAGTTTGTAGCAAGTGGTATAAAAACCTTTATGTTAGTTAATAACCATGCTAAAATTGAGAGGTAAGATCAAGTTTGTTTTTTTAATTTCGTCATTATTTTTGGAATTGAAATTCTCTATCTAATGGTATAATTTTTCTTTGCAATTTTCAACTTAGGCTTTTACTGAAACTTTTTTGTTTTTGTTTTTTTATGCATGATTGTAGCTACTTGGCAAGGTGTTGTTTGGATCTTTTGACTTGGATTTCTTCGTAGATACTATTATCGTTCCAACAAACATTGGACCACCTTCAATTTCCCTTCCACTACATGACAAGAATCGTAATGAACTTTTTACTTTGCAATATAGAGTCTTGAAATGGTTACATCATTTACGAATTTATTCAAGATAGGCTAGTTTTATCAATATTATTTTTTCCCATCATGGATGTAAAAATATAGCAACACCCACACTTCTCTTCAAGACCCCATATATAGTTAAACAATTGATTTCTTCACTGATCTGTTTGATTGCTCGAATGGCACCAATTACGTATAGTGTATGAGGAGGTCCTCTTGCAAAGGAAGGCATGTTGGTTTGAATGATTGTCCATACGTGTCAAGGGTAGTAAGTGGCATGATGATGATAGGGCAAGGAGGAGGACCATAAGATCATTGTTCCAATGATGTTGTTCAACACCAAACATCATCTTATGACAAAAGAGTCAAATTAGGGCATTAGCCACAACAATGGAGTGCATTAAAGCTTAATAAAAAATAAAAAATAATGTAAAAAATTTCCATGTTGCTACGTTATTGTAGTGTTGGAGTTAATGCCAAGAATAAGAAAGTCACCAAGTTATGTATTGGTATTGAGTACACTCTGCAAAGACATTCAACAAATATATCAATTACTTGTGCACTACAAGTATGTGCATGGTGTGCACTAATAGTGTTAAATATTGATTATCATGATGTTCTTAAGGTCCACTTGATGCCATGGGAGGTGGGGTCAATGAGATTGTCACGTGCAAAGGTTTTCAGTAAAGTGTGACTAATAAGTACCATGATTGTATGTTTTTTTAGAAATTACAAAATCTAAGTAAACGATCTATTGTTTCTCAACTTCTTCTAATATAATACTAGAAAAATTCCAATTTACATAGAATGTAAGCAACCCTACATGCCACAACGACAACATTGATTTATATTTGTTTCTCAAAAACACTTCATACTTTAGTTCAAATCAAGAACAAAATTCTCATTGAAAATTAAGTGAATGCAACATTATTAATGAATGAACTTAATAACCAAAAAAAAGTGCACATAGTTTTTAAGAAGTGTATTGTCGAAAATCTCATTACCTATTTTGAAGGTACCAATTTTTTCCACCCATATATTATTTTCTCATAATATTACCTACTAAGTAAACACAAATAATGACTTGAAGACACTTTCCCTTTAACCCTATAATCAATACATGTTTGACGAAAGAGTATAAGACCTCCAAAGAGTGAAAGAGTAAACCTCCAACCTTATTGGACAAATGGACATTATGAATTGAATAGGAACTAAAATGTTTGGTGAACGAGTATAATATTCCAACCATAAACTCCTTAATTTATATATAGCACGAATAAGATTAAAAAATATTTGTGTATTAATGGGTGAGGAGGATTTTTAATTTTTATAGTGCATTTTTTTTAGACTAGAGATTAAACTACAACCAAGGTAGTATTGGATTTTGTGTATGTTATTAAGGGTAAAAGTTATTAGAAAACATATAACCCTGTTGGAGGTAGTCTCAATGATGACCATAAGGGATATTAGGTTTCTTGTAAGTATTATCTAGGTTGAAATCGTCTTTTGGTCCTCGAGTAAGACCTAAAATTGTCTCTGATTGGATAAGAACTCATTTTCCTCGGAAGTAGGGAAATAAGTTAATGGCCCAAGACCCAAAGCCATCTGGCAAGAGTGGAAGTATGTCCCCTTATGGACCACCAGTAAGTCATTTTAAGTGGCATGGTTTTCCTTGAATAACGGTGATAAATCAACCCGCATTTAGAGATAAAAATCATTGATAGTTGTCCTCATCGATTGAAGAGAGTCATGCTCCATATTAAAAAAATTAATTTAGTTTCAATGATACATAAAATGGAAAATTCATTGGAGTGGTTTAATTTTGTTCAGGTTCATTTTTACCATGTTACATTTGGCCAGATTTTGGTTGCCCAATAAAAAAAAACTGTTTGATTCAAGCTCCAGATTTATCAAAGAATGGTGCAGGTCATGCATGATACAAGAAGTCGATGACAATTGAAGATACAAATGTAGATTAAGAAGACTAAAGATGATGTTAATGATGTTAATGATATATTATAAAATGTTAATGAAAAATCATTAACCAAACAATTTATAACACATAAACTATGAATTTTTACATAGATACATACACTAAAAAAAGATGATTTTTTTATGAATAGGAACCTCAAATATAACATGCTTTAGATTCGACAATGCATATCCCAACCTATACAACATTAAGGTGCATATTGTTTGCCTTATAATAAATTTTGGCTATTAAAATTATAGTGTGAAGTTGATTCTATAAGAAGAGATCAATAATTTAAACATGTTATAAGATTGGTAAATGATAATTTTCTCCTTAAAATTAAATATATATATATTATAAAATGTTAATGATGAAGATAATGAAGATGAAGATAATTTTCTCTCTATGAAGATGAAGATGTAAGTCTACCTATCAATTAAAGATGAAGATAATGAAGAAAGTTATGGATGAGAAGGCAGGCCCTATGAATGGAACTCCCTACCAATTCGTTCAATACATGACCATCGATGATCAACGATCCCCAAAGTAAATAAAATAGATTATTTAAATATGGGGACTCAAAACCGAGGTATTAAAATTTTCCATCAAGCATGCTCACCCTCAGATTATTTGATCTATGTGCCTCGGGGTTCATCGTCATCAATACATCCACCTCGACCTTCCAATAGTGGATGACCTCTTTCAACTTTTCCACTGGTTGATGGTACAAGCATACCACTTTTGGTGTGGTGTCCTTTGGTTGATGGTGAAATATAAAGTTCTTGATCTGGAGGAGTGCTTCCCTTTGAGCTAGATCCTATGAAGTAAATCAAAATGTTGAGAAAAATTGAGTGCTTACCTGAACCCAATCTATTGTTTGTCTTCGAATCTCTTCCTGAATGTACCAACTCCTAGGAACCATATCCATTGTATGAATGAACCGATGAACCTATTGGGTGCGAGGAATATTCTTGGTAGTCCTTTGCCTCTCACAGTAGTGAATATGCTCCTGGGGATCTTCATCGCCCTTATACTAGTTAGCCAACTCAAAGTCATAGATTGGTTGGAACGTGACTTTGATCATTTCGTCCACCTGCACCTAGTCATGTATGGTCTCACAATGAGTTTCCCACCAATGCACAAGTGTTTGTCATACTACGACATCCATGGCATGAACCTGTCAATATTCTGGAATGATCTTCTCCATCTGTACCAAGAAAGATTCCACCGAACTTGTCCCATCAAAGCACAATGCATCGCATAGCTCAAATTCAAACTAGTGTATTTCTTTAGTTATTCTTTCACACCTTTGGGTAGAAACCTCATACATATTTTGTTGCCACCTCTCTATGGCGTCTTCTGAATCTGTGTCATATGACTTCACACTCCTTCAGCCCAGTTCCCCATCCACCGTGGGATTGATATAATATTCCTTGCACCTCGTGATCTTGTAGATATTCTCAATAATCGAGCTCCATGCATCCTCATCTACCAGCTCATTGTACCTATCCCCTTCATTAGAACCTAAAGGTGTGATCACATGTAGGGTGTCAGTATCAAATGAAATATGTTTCTTCTTCAAATTCAACATCACATTGTTGTTGAAGGCCCAAGCAACGCCAAGTAGGGAAGGGTAGGGATCAGAATCATCCATAACCTTTATGACATGTTCTTGACAGGAGTGGAGAAGCTCATCATTGAGTGTAAGAGAAAACTCATTGCATAGTTCGAAATGAAATAACTAGGTTTGATGCACTACTTTTTGGGTCTAGAGGAATGGCAAAGGAGGAATGAGATCTTCCTAAATCTGGGAAAATATGTTGTGGAGATCCTAAAGAGGTTCTGGATGTTGGACTGTAAAATGATAGCTACACCAATGGAATAAAAAATGAAGTTGTTGAATGATAAGACTTCAAAGGTTGTGGATGCTACATTATATAGGCAGATGATTGGATCATTGATGTATTTGAAAAATACATGACCAGATATAAATTTTGTTGTGAACACCATGAGTTAGTACATGGTTGACCCCAAACGTGTTCACCTGATTTTAGTAAAACATGTGATGAGGTACCCTAAAGGTACAGTGGATTATGGGTTCAAGTATGTTGCAGACAGTGAGATCAATCTACTTGGATATTCAGATTCAGATTGGGTCAATAGTGTTGCAAACCGGAAAAGTACATTAGGATGTTGCTTCACTTTGGGATCTGGTATGATTTCATGGATCAGTAAGAAGCAGTCATTTGTAGCACTCAGTAAAACTGAGGCAGGGTATGTGGCAGCATGTGCAGCAAGTCGTGAAACAATGTGGATTCAAAAACTACTAACTGGATTATTCGATAACTAACTGGATTATTCGATATTCCGACGGAGGCAACCTGTATCTTGTGCGATAACCATAGTTGTATAAAGTTGTCAGAGAACCCAGTGTTTCATGATAGGTCAAAGAATATCGAAATAAGGTATCACTATATCAGGGATATGGTGTAGAAGGGAGCAGTGAGGCTCAAATATGTGGCTACCGATGACAAGGTTGCGGATGTGATGAAAAATCCATAGTCAAGGACGAAGTTCGAGTACTTCAGGGAGAAGTTCGGAGTAGTCTCTTTTAAGAGGGAGTGATGGATTCAAAAGTTATCGCAGGGTAGTGGATGTCATGATGACATGTTGTAGCTATTGGAAAGCTACCCACCGGCCCTAGATACATGCTGAAGAGACGAGGTACAAATGTTATCGCAGGGTACTTGATGTCATGCACAAGATATCTGAGCTTTCTGCGGGAAACTGGATAGTCTCATGATGGCATGTTGTAGCTATAGCTATTAGAAAGCTACCTACGGGCCTTGGATGCATGTTGTGAAGTCACTATGGATTTCATGTGATGTATAGATTTGTATTTTCGATAGTTAATGGTCATGAGATCGTGTGGATGGAGAAAATGTTAGATTATGTGTCGGATTGAATACCTTCCTTATTAAGAGGGAGTGTTGAGATTTTATATAATTTTGGAAGTTATTCCTAAATGTAATTGAATTGGTTATTAATAAGTGTAATTGTGAAAGGGTTTATTGATAAGTCATGTCTTTTAGGTCTTTTAGAGTATAAATAGAGGTTATATCGAGTCATTTTGATCATTCATAGAATATAAGTACAAGAGAGTAGTATGCACTTATCTAGGAGGCTATTCTTGGTTCGTGTCTCAGACTCTTTGGTCTTGATTTCATGGAAGAGCATTGTATGACATTGTACATGTTGGAGGAATCTATATTGAGGAAATTTTGTATGGTTTTCTCCCCCTTGAGGGTTTCCCGGAGGACATATCTTATTGTTCTATGGATATCTATCTTTCAGTTGTGATCCCTTTGCATATTAAATAATAATAAAACAATATAATACTTTAATTGTTGGAAAAAAAAATTCAACATTTCCAAGTACTGGAAGTGGCGAGTTGCAGGATTTTTAATTTTGCGGTTGTGGAAATGTATGTTAGAGTGTAAGAAATTCTTTGCATTGTATGCTATATGCTAGGGAAGATTAGGTCTTGATTCTTATTTTTCATTTCCTTGTTGTCAACCTGTATTTTTATTCTTGCTTTGTAGTTGATGCTATGGAGATAGTACAGGTATTTAGTTAGGGAGCAGTGCATTATTTTGCATGTGTTGTAGAGAAGTGTTGTTTTTAGGTTGGATGCATTTTCATATGGTGTTGGGGATTGTTTGGTTGGTGCATTGCACTATGTTCCAACTTCCTTTTTGGGGGGTTGGGGGGGGGTGTGTGGGGTTGATTATAGTATAAGAAGGTATAGTTTAGAAAGACGACCATTTTCCAGTTTGTCCGAAGGATTTTTCTATGAACATATGGTGGCACTCGATACATTTATGCATTGTGGACCTCGACACTGGAAAATGAATATTAGTAGCATGGCCAATATTGTGTATTTTTAATGCTGGTGCGGAAAACTCATGTCAGTTATGGTCGTGCAATGTCGCACCTCCGCACAACGAATTGTGATAAGGGATGTAATTTAGACTATATCACGGTGATTTGTTAGACATTGATTTTTTCAGATTTGCAGGAAATGGGTGGTGATTTAAAACTACTGTCAAGTAAATGCAGAATGCCAGATTCTATGAATTATCGACACATGTATTGAAAGTAGACCAATTCTCTATTGTACGAGAGGCATAAATGTGTGAAAGGGTGAAGATATGGCTATATCAAAACATTTCATCCAACCTCAAAAGTGGCCAAGTAAAAACGTTTTTTACGAACAAATTGTCTAAAGATAAATGGACCGCAGAGGTGTGATTGCCCTAATGCCAAGAGCAAAATGTCAATCCACTAAAATGTATTTTACACATATATCGAGTACCTTTTGAATAGAAATAGCCATAATAAAAAAGTACATATAAGAAACACATTTGCTTTGCAGTGCTTCTAGATGTGTGGAATTTCCTCCTAAATTATAGAAAATCAATTTACCATAAATCAATGACCTATATTGCAAATTATGTCACTTGTCACAATCAAGGATGCAAAACTATTGGAAATGCAGAGATGTGGAAGTGTAGCATTGTGGATGAATGGAATGTGTGGGTTCTCCGCACAATGCTTAAAAATAGACCATATTAAGTAGACCAAGGATAACTATGAACATATGGAAGCACCCAATACAGCTATGTCTTTTGCACCTCGGCAGTGGCAAAGAAATATCACTGGCACAACAGTACTATGTATTTTCAATGCTTGTGCAAAGAATTCATGCAAGTTATTATTGTGCAGTTTTGCACCTACTATTGTAAAACCTTCATCCAACCTCAAAAGTGGTCAAGTAGAAATGTTTTTGACTAGCAAATTGTCCAAATACAAATAGATCGCAGACCTAGGATTACCCCAAATCCAAGAGCGGGATGCCAATCTCCTAAAATGTCTTTTACACATATATCAACTACCTTTCAAATAGCAATAGCCATAATAAAAAACCATTGAGTAGTTTATATATAAGAAGCACATTTTCTTGGCACTGCTTCTAGATGCATGGCCTTTCTTCCTAAATCAAAGAATTTTTTTTTACCATAGATTGGTGACCTATTTTCCAAATTATGTTGCTTGTCAAAATCATGGATGTATAACTATTGGAAATGTGGAGGTGTGAAAGTGTAGCAATGTGAGAGGATGACCCATGTGGGTTCTCCACACAAGTCTTAAAAATAGACCGTCTTAAGTAGACCAAGTATAGTTTTTCAGATTGCACGGTGATTCAAAATAGATTGAGCAAATTCTTTCTATATTTTCATTCCTTCTGCGGGATTCTACACTTTAGACGCTTGCGCTAAGAATTCATGCCACTTATGGTCTAGCATTGGCATGGTTGGTTGCATAAACACTTGTGCAATTGGAATAGCAATGTCATCATCACTTTCTCATAGGTGTATGCTACACAGAGTCAGTACTTTGTCTATTTAGCACTTGGTCTATATTCAAATCTTGTGTGGAGAACTGATACATCTTCTCTTTTCGCACTACTACATTTCTGCATCTCGTATCATGTTGTTTGCTAGTGTGTTCTCTATGGATTGTTCAGTTACTTGGCTTCATTTAGATTTGCATTTGCATTGGTGTAATGTTTAAGAAAACTAGTCCTCTATTATCAGTTGTATTGTTGCATCAAATGGTTGATTGAAATATTCTTAACGTGCATCATGTATGTGAAAAAAAAATTAGTGTCTACTTATTATTTTTATTTTTCAAGGGTGGATTAAATTAGTTAAGAGATATTTTAGAAACTATATAGATCGAAAAATAATAAAATATAAACAAAAACAATCTATGTTGTTTTGAGATTTTTTTTCCCTCAGTTGCTCGATGCTATAGACATAGCTTAAGCATCATCTGAATGACATAACTGAATGAAATCATGTTTTATATTACTTTTGTATATTTAGAAAGTTCTTGTTTATATGTTGGATCAAGAAATTGTGTTAGGCATTGCAAGTAGTGGATATAACAGATATTTTGGTTGCGAAGAAAAAAAATTCGAGAATTTGCATTGTGTTTACATCTCGTTGCCATAGATTTGCATTGTTATTTGACTTGCTCGATGTGCAATACATCGAAACAATCATCGGTGTTTAAAAATAAAATAGGGCAAAGAAAGAAACATGGAATAGGAATTGGAGAGGTGTGTTTTTCTAATTTTATTTATGTACTATTCATTTGGTGTTCGTTAATATTGTGTATTTCATGTGATTTTG
>JZKD02S1793449.1:38806-49724 GCA_000966675.3 Picea glauca | reverse complement strand
GGAAGGGAGGGGGGAGATATATGTTGAAATATTGTAACTTCTAAGAATATTCTAATTACATTTGAGTTATTATTGTATAGATCAAATCCCCTTTTGTGGATTGATCAAGTCGCATCTTGTATAATATCAAATCCCCTTTTGTGGATTGGTGAAACTATATTTGTATGGTGGTATTTGTAAATTCGGCCACCTCAACTTGTATTTATATGTGAGGATGGTGTCTCATTTGAACACTCTCACTCACTCATATAGTGTGCATATCTTGAAAGTAGTTGCAGGAAGAAGTATAACGAAGGAGAAGAGAGGTGCATGCTTGGTCTTTGTCTTTCTTTGGTGTTTTGGTATTTGTCTTAGCATTGTATTGACAATATATTATTGAGGAAGTTTTGTTGAATTTTCTCCCCTGTGAGGGTTTCCTAGGATAAAATGTTGTGTACCTTCTGGTTGTGTTTCTTTCAATGATCCTCTTTATACTGTTGTTTTGGAAATGCATTGAATGCTCATGAAAATTGGAAATAACCTAATAACAACAGTAAAAAATTAACAGGGTATCAGATATTGACTGAATAAATCATATTTCACTTGGTATCTTAACGTTTTTGTTGTCGTACAAGAAAATTTGGGATTATTATTTAAGAGGAATTTTTTACCCAAGACCACCTTGGGAAGTGTGCCTTGCCCTAGTTCATCTTTTGGCATCTTGTGAGAAATTTTTGAATGGACAGATTCTCTGGAAATTCAAACCCTAGTTTTGACTGGTACTAGAAAACCAGGAAACCAGAACCAGTACCAAAAGTACTAGTTCATAATTTTGCAGGTCAGGTTTCAAGGGGTAAAACTTGGAATTTTCTAAAACGGTCTGCTCCAGCAAACTCGCCTCAGCCTAGTGCATCTCCTGCTAAGTTCAGTTTCATTTTCTAGTCATTTTCTTAGCTCCAGGTCAAGATGTCTACAAGCACCAAGCTTGTTGAAAAGCTAGAAGCTGTGGAAATTTTTTGTGTCTAGAAGTATAGAATTGGACTCATTCTTGAAGAGAATGACATTCCAAAATTCATAAAAGAAAATGTACCAGAGCCCGAAGAAAATGCATCCAAAGAGAAGTACAAGAAAAATATGATTAAGGCTAAAAGAATAATTGTAGATTTCATTAAAGACCACTTGATCCCTGGGGTGTCTTCTAAGAATAATCTAAAAGATATGTTTGATGCCCTAACCATAATGTATGAAGGAAGGAACATCAACTAGAAGATGAACTTGAGAACCCAACTCAAGAATACAAGGATGCAAAAAGGAGAAACAGTTCAAGACTATTTCTATAGGGTTTCTCAATTTAAGGAACAATTAGAGTCAATTGGAGAGAACTTAGATGAATATGAACTCGTGATGACAACTCTTAATGGTCTCACAAGACCTTGGGATGACTTCATCCAAACTATTTGCGCAAGAAAATAGAAACTCCAAATTGATAGTTTATGGGAAGAATGTGTTCAAGAAAAAGTAAGAGTGGTTAATCGAGAAGTCGTTCAATTAAGAGATGAATATCAATCCCTATTTTCTCATGCTAAGGGTGGAAAGGGAAAGTCTCATTTTCAAAAGGAGACTCACTTTCATAAAGAGTCTCACTCTCCAAAGAGATCCCAAAAATATCATAAGGGTCAAAGAAATGGAAAATATTTATCCTCCTACCAATGTTATCATTGTGATAAGATGGGAAACATTGCTAAGAATTATTTTGCCATAAGGGAAGAATACAAGAGGAGAAATAAAAAAATACAACATGCTTATGTAGTTGAAGATGATTATCCACCCAAGAAGTTAGCTAAAAAAGAGATTGAAGAATATGTTTTGTTTTCCGCTCTCGCGGGATCTGTGACACATGGAGAAGATACTTGGCTCATAGATAATGGTGCCTCTAAGCACATGATAGGTCAGAAGAACACTCTCTCCAGCCTTATAGAAAATGACTCCCCACATAAAGTTTCACTTGGAGATGATTATCAGTACCCAATCAAAGAAATGGGAGAAGCCACTTACAAACTTGATTCAGGAACTCTGATCAGAATGAAGGATGTACTCTATGTACCAAGTTTGAAAAAGAACTCACTTTCTATTTCATCTCTAGATAAGAAAGGTTTTAGAGTTGCATTCGTAGATGATGAAGTTCTTATGTGGTATAAAAGAAAAAATATAGAAGATGCAGTTGTTATTGGAATAGAATAAAGTGGTTTGTACAAGTTAAAGGGTCACTTAGATGTAGCCTTGACTCACTCTACTGAAATTCCTTATAAATTTTTGCATAGAATGATAGATCACTTCAACTAAAAAGTGTAATATCCCAAGGCCAAACCCTGGTTGTAACTATGAATTTTAACATGTTTTGTAGGCTAGTGAGCCAAGTGTTATAAGAAAGGAATCTTATGTGCTTATTAGGCCGGAGAGCCTAGATGTTAAAGGCCAAGAGCCTGTTTTGTACATGTAAATATTCATATTATTAATATAAAAATATCATTGTGTGTAGATCGACCAAAAACAAAGAGTATGGGGGACTAAGCTCCACTAGGCTGGGTAAGAGAAGGGGGGTTGAGAGGCTAGAAAGGGGGGCTAAGCTTAAGAGCTTAAAACCAAGAGAATAATATATAATTATTATTCTAAAGGGATGTAAAGAGGATATTAATGTATTCTAAGTTTCCTTAGGGAGAGGAACGAACTCCAAGTGGAGGGGGACAAGCTCCCAAGAGAGCCATGTGTCAACTTGGGCACATGCAAATTTATGTGGGAAATTCCATCATTGTGAGGGGGCACGGGGATTCTTGCCATTTTTCCTTATGAGTTTTCTCTCTCCATTCTCACCATGTTGAGGATTCTGACCATGGGTTGCCCCATTCACCCATGCACTAAGAAAGCACACAGTCATCCAATCCATCATTGTTGAACTGTAACCATCATGAACCTCTGCAACAAGACCGAACTGATATCTTATTGAACCCATACCCTGTGGGTTGCATGTGTTTCACCATTTCCCCCATGTCCAGTTTCTATTGTTGTCATCACCTTGTCATGTGTTGAGAAGCGGGAGTAAAGAGGCGGGTTTCCAGGCTCATGGATAGAAGAAGCAAGTTGTCAGGCCTGTGAGAAACTCTCTCCAGGTGAGAAAGTGTGTTGAGGAAGATATTTCTCCTATGCAAGTTCTCTTGTGAGAAACTCTCTTAAGGTGAGAGAGTGTGTTGAGGAAGTGAGTTCTCCTGGAGGGAGTCCAGTAGCAGCTACAGAGCTCCAAAAATTCTTGATCTGGCCTATTGTTGAAGCCCAAGGAAAGGGAGATGTAGCAGTCGATGGATTATGTGACAATGAAAGTGTACACTCCTAGGGTGGGACAGGCATGTGGGGAATGAGAGTCTATGAGCTGTCGGTGTATGTGGCTCCTTGGAGGAAATCCTTCATGTTGTGTTGTGAAACTTCATGATGTCCCCGCCTAGACTAGGAATCCCTTGCTTGGTGGAGTTTAGTCCCAGCTCGGGGGTGACCCACTGCTGAGAGTGATGAATAGCATGGTCTATGGCTGGGAGGTTCATGGAACGTCTACACGTAGTTGGTGTTGGAACACATATATTTTTATAAACTTTAGACTTTAAATAGTTTTCATTCTCATTTAAATAAAAAAAACGTGCACTTGATTCTCATCGTTGATGAAGTCTTCATTTTAATCAAACAACCCTAATCCCTTAAAAGTTATGGAGCCGCCTGTTCGTTAAAAAGTCAAATCACTAAATACTACATTTGAAATGTCGGGTTTTGGAGTTTTGCGATGCAAGCATTTCAACATGTAGCAACTCCAAAGTCTCGATATCTGAAATCACGAAAATGTCTTAAGCATTAAACCAGATTAATTCAGAATTAAGAATGATTAACAGTTAATTAATCATATCGTGATTTCGCGTTTCGGGAATCCTGCCTCGAGTGACTATCAAAGTCTCGATATCTGAAATCGTGAAACTGTCTTAGGTTAATCACGATTATTTAAAAGGGTTAAACATGATTAAAATTAACTAATCACATCGCGATTTCGCGTTTCAGAAGTCATACCTTGAAATGTTATAGGATATTCCGAGATCCGAAATTCCAAAATTTACTTAACGATAAGTGTGATTAACTAATTCATTAACGATGATTATCATGTGATTAATCCTTCGTTGAATAATGACTCGGATAAATTCAAATTTCAGTTGTGCTTTTCCGAAAATTAATGACATTAATAATTGATTTACAACAATCATTCCAAATGAGATTCTGGACCACCGCCTAAATCTTATTCATTAAGGAAAGGAAATGCTTCGTCAATAGAGGTGTTTGTTAATCGATGCAATTAAAGGAAAATGATATTGAATTTGAATTTCATTATGCGTTTTTACTGAGCAGCAAGTTTTCAAGATAAATAAATTTTGTGCATTCCCTGTGATAGATAACAGAGTTCTGTGACCTAATACCATGGCTCCACGAAAACAAAATAAAGTCCCTGGTGAAAGATCGAACTAGAACATGAATGTATTTTCCAACACCTCACCCAAAAGCATAGACGCCATTAAATCCTCCATGCAAGTATTTAATATTCTACAGTATGAATCGGTCAATTGCCCGGATCATTCGGGTGACAAGGAGACGGAGACCCTGGCTACCAAATACAAAATGGTGGCCCAATCAGAGCTACATAAGATAGCAATGAGGCCTAGACTCCTGCCTTATAATGATATGATCGGTTGGGCACTGGAAAATGTTGATATCCCGACCAGGACCATCTTCAATTCACAAAAGTTTGTAGTTGGGTCTTTCTAGCCAGAACATTTACAGGTAATGTAAAAATTGTCTCCAGCACCCAATTTCATTTACAATGCCAGTTTCTTAGTGGACTTTGACAAGAAGGAATGTGTCCAATATGGAAAAAACCTGCCCGACTTAATTAAGGATTGGCACTCTCACCCTTAGAAGTTTAGAGTTGACTCTCATGGCATATACGCAGTCTCTTCACTAGAGCCTCACATAATCTATATAGCAATGATGATGTGTAGACTCTATGGGAGGGAAAACACAGTCCACTTCTTGTTACAATGGGTTCCTATTATGCACACAATGGCAGAGGGGTATTCTTTTGACTGGGCCAAGATGTTGTCAGACAATTTGGTTAAGGAGATTATAGAATATCGGTCACTAAAATCCAAGGGGAAACTTGCCTCATTCTTCATGTCGTCTTATATCATGGATGTCATCTTCTTTATGACACCTTTTCTCCTGATGGTTTGGAACTGGACTCCAACTAGTGTTGAGCCCATACATGTATATCATTCGAATCTCTGGGAGGATAAAGAAAAATATTTCTTCTATGAAATTTGCAATTGGGTGGTGGTGCCAATGCATATCATTATATATGGTTTCCCACCTCCCAGTATTTGTGACAAAATAGTGGCTAATCTAGGGAAGATAGTTGACTGGTACATTGAAGAAAATTTCTCCTATATTAGGGTTTTCAGTTATTCAGTTCCTCCACATGCTCTGTCTGAATTTTTACTAGATTGATTGGTGTGTCATGAAGTAGCACATCAAACTATGCATGGTGGAATTAGTAAGGAGATGAAAGCAGTAAAGAAAAGGGTATGGCCCACCTTCCCCCTGTACATTGGTACATTTTCTCTGTTGGATTTCAGCCATTCAAAAATAGAGGTCGCACCCCTGGAAGAAATCAAGTTGGTCAATATCAAATTCAAGAAGCACGATCCGCTGAAGATTGTAGGTAATCACATGGCCCTCTGTAATTTGAAAAGATATGAACATGAATATTCTCCTCAGGACGAAGTATTCCAAAGAGCAAAGTCCTATCAGGAGGTCTTGAGTCGAGTTCAATATCTGGCTCCAGAAAAATTGGTTGAGTCTTATAACTTCCAGAAGCATCGAAGAAATAGACTTCTGAAGTATTTCAGGGAGAGACCCTAATACCTCCAGCTACATAACAAGTTGAGACCCGGAGCTTGGAAATAGGGAGCTCCAGTAAATAGGATGCTCATGAAAGTTTGGAGAAGACTGAGGTTTTGACTCAAAAGGAAGACACCACATTGACATATCCACCAAGCGATCACGCTAGAGCTCAGACTGAGGCCTTGATAAAAAAATGGAGAAGAAAAGCCATTGTCCACACCGGGTAAACTAGCTACTGGCACAGCCAGTAAGCATCCATCCACTGAGATAGGTAGTCCTATCTAATCTATCACACCCTTACAGTTTAGTAGAGGGAACCCGAGTGCAGAATTTGTATTCATAAAATATCTTATACATATTTAGGCAGAAGAGATGCCTCCTTCAGAATTCGTCTTCAGTAAGAAGAGAAGGGTGGTAGTAAGAAGAGAAACGCATCAAAGGGATGGTGTGACTGTCAAGAAGAATAGGGTGCTATTGGATGGGTAGGCCCTAGAAGAATAAGACTTCGCTATAGATGTTGCAGGGTCACTGGGAGATTTTACAATAGAAAACTAGTTTTCAGTGGGAAACCTAAAGGAGAAGTTGAAGCAGAAGGATCTATTGGTAAGCCAGTTGCAGGACAAATTAAAGACTGTAGAGTAGGAATTCAAGAGTGAGATGAACAATAGGTTCAAGAAGATTAGAGTTTTTGATACACAGGAAATACTACAACTAAAATCCATTCTCGATGAAATGCACAAGAACGAACAGGCGAGTAGAGAATGGGCCTTTCAGCAGGGAGATTTGGTAAAACAACTACAGGCCAAAATAAACTCAACTGAAAATAAAGTTGTAGATATAATAGCTTTCCAAATGAAGGCATTGGAGGTGCGTGAGAAGTTGGGATCAAACAACAAATCCTTTCAACTAAGGTAGAAGTTGTCCAAAACCATTTTCGAGTGGTCGACCAATCCTTAAATAACATTTGTTTAAAGGAAAGAGAGGCTATTGTTGCTCGAGCCACTTTCCAAGAAGCAGTTGTGGCATTGGAAAGAGAAGGAGTACCTATGGTCTTCATATTGTCTCCCTCGGAACAAACCAAAGGTGATATTATACTGAAGACCTGGGAGACTAACATAGCGGAAAGTAAAAGAATGGATAAGCAAGTGAAGAAGGATTGTGAAGAAACTTTTCATTCACTAGACAAAGAGTCATTAGGCCTCAAAAAAGATAATATCTTTGAAGTCTTGGGACAAGTTGATATAGAAAAGCATCAACTTAATATCAATACAAACATGGAAGAGGCTTGGGCTAAAATCTTGCAATTAAAACAGATTGATATTACTCAGATAGATAGGTGGCCAGTGAAGCCCAGTCTACAGCTACAATCTATAGTTTTAGAAGACAGGAGAATGGAAGGAAGACTGCCTCACTTAGAAAATAAATTATATATGTTTGAGGCAAATGACTTAACAGAGCCATCCAGATTGGTGGTACAATTTGTGGGCATGTGTGTCAAATGTGTTGAGTAGGGAAAGGGAAGCACTTCCGGGAACCAATGAGATAACCTATACACATCATTTGTACAGATCATGATTAGAAGACCATTTGTTTCTGAGCTGGATAACAAGAAGGAAAAACACCTCCATTATCATAGCGAAGATACAAGGGAGATGCAAGTGAAGTGTTTCAAATTTTACATTTTGTAATTTTACTATTTTAGAAATAAGGAGAATCCCAACCTCTTAGGGTTGAGAACCTTTTGTATAAATACATGTTTCAAAGATTGAACAAAGGTTGCTTCTTGTCGAATGTAATTAAGAGAAAATATTATTTTGTGAGAATTAATACAAGCCCAGATAGAGATTCCAATCTTTGTGCAGTTTGAGTTATGTTTCCCCTTTGTACTCCATATTTCTTGTTTCTTTAAATGTCTCTTTGATAAGTGAGTGTTTACAATTTAGTAACACAGCTACTGTAATCACACCAAACTGGTTGTTCATTAAGCAAGCATTTTTTCCTTTGTATTTGTTGTCAGTAAATACAAGACCTATAAGTTACTTGGATAACTAAATCTCATATCCTTTCAAGAGTGCATGCTTTATTTTCTTCTACTGTGAACAGGATAAGGTTCATCTCTACATTGATGCCTTGTTTTGTTTGACAGCTTTGTAACTTTCCCTCACTTCACCTGATTTTGTAAATCTACTCAGACGACAAATTACAGCCTCTGTATTGTTTTGTTTTTATTTTCATTTGAGGAATTAAGTCTTATATAACTATCGAAAGAAAAAACACTTCTTAAAATCAACATTTATATTTATGATGCCTTGACATTACGCTTTTAAGCCTTAAGTGTAATCTCAGGAACAACATATTTTTGGCGTCATTGTCGGGGACGGAGATATGAAGTTATTTTTCCCTGGGAAGAACGATAAGGTGATATTCTTTCTTTGATAGTGAAAAAAGATTGAATATTGTATTAAGGATTTATCTTTCACTTGGCAACTCCACTATATATAAGTTGGCATTCAGTAGAAAGAATACCAGGAAGAACCCTGACGAACAACAGACTACTCTTGTAACTGATCCCGAAAAAATTTTGAGACCAAGGGGAAACCCCAAGCAAGATTTTGCATCCACAGGTAAGGTTTACCAACCCAAAGCTGTACAAAATAATGATAAGGTTCCACTTGAACAGTAAACCTCACAAGAAGGTTACACACAAATCCACTTCGCAGATACATCAACTAATAAACCTGAAACTGAAGTTATAAACCCCGAACCACTTTTACCTGAGATAAAAGTCGAGACCATTTCGACTTCCCCCTCTACTAATAAAGGTAAAGGACCCCTTTGGATACCCGCTTTTATTTCACGGATCCTCGATGTAAAGGTTTCTATTCCAAGAAACTCTGAGGAGTATATCATGTGTCTTGATTCAACTCTTGTTGTTTCTCCTGTCTATATATCCTGTAAGTCCGAAGAACCCAACCCTCATTTCCCTCTTTCCCCTTTTTCATACTTTTCGTCTCCTACTGATCTATCTCCATAACTTCATTCTTCTCATTCTAAAGTAGCCAAAGGGCCACTACAAGTTTATGAAAACCCCCTTTTCATCTCTCAAATTTCATCCCCTCACATTCAAATGGTTTCAATTGGAGGAGGTGGTGTCGGAGGAGGAGGCGGCCAAGGGCCACCACCTCCCCCTCCTAGGATCTTTTCCAAAGTAGCTGTCATATATGCTCCTCTGACCCTTCCCCCTGTTCTTCATGACCTGCCTCAAAAATTACATGAAGAATTTACCAAATTTCACGGGAGAAGGAGATTTAACGGCAATAGAAAACATAAAAATTTTCAACCAATTCGTTGATATCCTCGACATTGAGCATGAGGATGTTTATTCGAGAATTTTGGTGAAAACCTTTGAAGGCCAAGTAGGAATTTGGTTTCGAGGGATTCCAACGGGATCTATAGCATCTTATGACGCACTAGAAACCGCCTTCTTGAGGCAGTGAGGAGAGAGAAAAGATCACTTCTATTACTTGACAAAATTTGGGCCTTTGAGAAAAAAGAATCCAGAGTCAGTCTTAGAGTTCATTCAAAGATTTAATAAACTTTATCACAAAATTCCGGCAGAAGTTAAACCCTCACAGCCTGTAGCTAAAGTAACTTTCGCAGGATCTTTTGAGCCAGACTTTGCCCTGCTTTTGAGAGAAATGAGATATGTTGATCTTACCAGAATGAAAGGTGACGCCATCGAAATTGAGTCAAACATGATGGCATTTGGTAAATTGAAATCAAAGGTCGAAACAAGAAACAAAGACACTAAGCGCTTCAGGGAGCACGCTGGAAATTTTAGATCTGGGAAGTTCGCTGACGACAAAATGGATGATATGGACAAAATAATAAAAGAATTATCAAACAAGATCTCCAGAATGGAATTAGATTAGGCTAAGACTAATCCTTTTGCTAGGAGAGACTTCAAAAGGAATTCAAATCTACTGACCCAACAGAGACTGATAAAAAATGAGGCTAAGAAAATCAAAGCTCCTTTCAAAACAAAAAACTTTATGCAAAGTGATGATACACAAGATTTTGAGGGATTTGATGAAGATATAGGCAACCTCAGTGATAATGACCAAGAACCTCACCTAACCAGACAGGATTACGAAAGGTATTTAGATCAAGAACCATTGTTTGGAGATGAGGTAAGTATAAATAATATGGGGGACTTCGATTATCAAGGAATTGTCGACTCTATAATGGCTGAGCTCCAACAAAAATATAATTTAAGGCCTAGAGATAAAAAAAAATTACAACTGATCCACCGAAGAAATTTTTTTCGAGAAGTAAAAAGAATGAGACCTCTCAACCATCCACTGAAAAGCTAACGACCAAAACAAAGACAGTTGAGACGCAAGGTACCAAGACAAACATGGTCAAAACAAAGGCAACACAAACCAATAGAACAGAAAAAAGAGACACAGAGTTACCATTCAGGGAAGCCGAAAAGACGATTAGAAGTTTCAATCTAGAAAGCAAAATCAACAAAATTAAAATTTTGGTACCTCTGGTTGAATTGGCAAAAAATTTGATGTACAGAAAACAAATTGCCAAGATGATTAATTTTTTGGATACTGAAAGTCATGTGGATTATATTAATTTGTAAGATGATAATCCTACTATAATGTTTGGTCTGTAGAAAATCCAGGTCCTATCAGCAGTCTTCTTGGTCTGTCTTTGACCAAGCTAAGACACTAAGTTTCTTGCTGTCCCAAATTTAGTTTTCTGCTGTTTTATAACAACCAACAGTAAGTTTTGTTTTGTTGATGTGTTATGGTTGTTGTCAATGATTGGGTGCCCTTGCAAGTAGTTTTATGTTAGATAAATTACATTTATACTTCCCAATAACAACAACACACCTATTCTATCTTTTAATGCTGAAAATATGGACAGAATTAAGAGCTTCTAA